>OZ023263.1:108958547-109206047 GCA_964006375.1 Tillus elongatus | reverse complement strand
TCCAGTATACATTTTTTTGACAATTTCTAGCACGTAACGTTTCTGGTTGTTTAAGAAAACCAAATCTTTTACTCGTTATGCAATTCAAATAAGATTAAATTTTTTTATAATAGCTGATAAGATACATGGAATTTGCGTATATTTTTTATCAATTAGTAAGCCGTTAACATTCAAAATGAAATTAAAATCGAATCCACAAATGATTGTTATATTTTATGGCGAAATTTAGCGACAGTGATTTTATATAATTTATTACACATGCATAGATGTTTTTAATAGCTGTGATAAGATTGTTTATGGTATGGAAGCCGTAATATTTGTTTATTTGTTTTACATGCATTTTGCCGTAGTTGTGCTTAGCAAGGTTCAGTACTTCAAGATACAATGTTATACATTAGAACCACGGTTAAACATTGAAATTTATTCAAAGATATTATGCACCTTGTGAATTTTATGATCGAAATAATCATCACCCTGTGACGAAATGTTAACATATGTATGAAACTTTATTAGCTGCTGATACAGTAATACACTAATAAGACAAATAAATGCACGAAGTTAAGAACCATTGCTGTCGTTTACGACATTATTTGCGAGAACACAAATTTATCCAATTACACGACGTTCTTAAGAACTGCATCTTTCTGTTATAGCCATCTGGTGTATTAGGATTCGTGTTTACATCCTTACAAGGTCTAGTTATTTCAAGAAATAAGGCGAAATTATCATGTGCGTTGTAGACACACCAACTGTTCGCTTAACAGCTCAAAAAATTAGCGTTTCAACGAAAAATTTTGTTTAATAACGGGGTTAATTTTTGGCTTTTTCGTTTTTGGAAGCAAAGTAAAACTACTCTCAGAACTATCCACTTATTTTATTATTGATGAGAAATAAATGCACAACATAAAAAGCTTCCGAAACGTCGCATCAAGCTGTTTATGGAAACACATCAATTTTATTCGAGTCTACAAAAAATGTTGAAGTTCCCTTTATAACTTAGCAATGATGCAATTGGTCAATGAAGTCTCTTAGTGAAGTCTGTATTAGTTGTAGCGTATTACGATCAATTTTTTCAGATATTCGTTCTTTTAATTCTTGTAGATTATTTTGTCGATTTTTATACACTTGACCTTTTCAAAAGGTACGAAAGATGCTCTCTTCTCTTAATAACAGAAAAGCCTCTGGTCTTGACGAGATCCCAGCAATTGTTCTTAAAAAATGCACACCAGAACTTGCTCTTGTCCTGACTCGTTTGTTTGAGACATCTTACAATAGAGGCATATTCCCTAGGAACTGAAAAACTGCTCGAGTACCACCCGTCCCCAAAAAAGGATCCAAAGCGCTTCCTAGCAACTACAGGCCTATTTCTCTCCTTTCAGTCGTCTCTAAAGTGATGGAAAAGTATATAAACACCGAATTACTAAAATTTCTTGAAAAACACAATGTAATCCACGACAGGCAGTATGGATTCCGTCAGCGCATTCTTGGAGCAAGTCTATGGAACTACACGGTGAATCCCAGATTGTCGCTCTAGACATATACAAAATATTCGACCAGGTCTGGCACGCAGCGCTGCTTAATAAACTTCCGGCCTACGGCCTACCACCAAAACTCTGTACCTGGACAGCAAATTTCCCCTCTAACCGGAGCATTTCTATTGTCGTTGATGGCCATTCCTCTAAACTGTATCCAGTTAATGCAGGAGTTCCTCAAGGTTCAGCTTTAGCCCCTACTTTGTTTCTTCTCCACATCAATGACCTCCTCTCTAGCACATCCAACCCAGTTCACAGTTACGAGGATGACAGCACCCTCCACTCAAATTAACAATATTCTAAGCCTGTCTCTTTAGCCCAATTAGATGAGGATCACAGACTCATGGAGGATTCTGTCTCTGTGGATCTCCAAAAAATATTAGACTGGGAAGTAGAAATCTTGTACAATTCAACTCCACCAAATCTCAGTCCTGCTTTGAATATCATAAGAGATACACCAGCCCTAGACCCATCACAATGAACAACCAAGTTATTCAAAGTAATGACTCCTTTTCACTTGTTGGCATTTCTGTGGATCGAAATCTTAATTGGCACCAACACGTCACATCAATTGCAGAAGCGGCTGCTAAGAAATTAGGTTCCCTCTTCCGGGCTCGCAAATATTTTTTACCAGCTAATCTCTATACCTTATATACTTCACAAATAAGGCTAAACCTCGAATATTGCTCCCACATCTGGGGTGCCGCTGCCGCTTCTACACTCGGTATCCTGTCTCATCGGTGACCCTACCTTCACCCAAGGGCGGCCATCCCTTGCCCACCGACGTGCCATTGGTGACCTCTCTCTCTTTTATAGATATCTGCACGGGCACTACTCAGAGGAGCTTTATTTTATAGTTCCTCCACCTGCTGCCCCCAACAGGTCTACGAGGGGAACAGAGCGAATCCACCCTTTTACTGTCCAGATCACCAGACATAGAACATCTTGTTATGTCCGCTCTTTTGTCCCGAGGACTGCCAAGTTGTGGAACTCCTCCCCGGCACATGTTTTTCCTTCTCCTCCGAACCTCCAAACCTTCAAGCCCAGAATTAACAAGTTGCCTCTTTCCTCCTTGTCGACACCCGCGGTATGATAGTATTTAGGCTGTGAGCCCTCGTGGGGTGCTGTTGAAATCAATTTTAAAAAGTGACCCCACAAGAAAATATCCAGTACCGATAGGTATAGAGATCGGTGTGGTCAATCACTTTTTTCCCTTAGGGCTCGTCCGCGACTTCGCCGCCCCGAAAGTACTGCAGCCTTTGGCTTATTGTGCATGGTCAATCACTTGCTCTTCTACGTCCAATCTAGTTTAAAAGAAATATTATGTTAAAATAGTTACTAGTTATGCGCAAAACATGGCGGAGCTCCATCATGTTACAAACAAATATTTTCGTTTAAATGATTGTGTTTGGATTTGGAGAACCGTAAAAGCTGGCACAATGCCATTCCTTAAAAATCTGTGGCAATTTAGATTTCATCTTACGAAAAATTATGTTGTTTCTAACCATACTCAGGATGTTGCTTAGGCACTCCCTCCATGCAATGAGGATTTTCAGTTTACAGCAGCCACAATTATTGTGCTTGTTAACCGCACCATTGCAACAGAACGTTGCCCTGTCAGAAATGACTATTTCATTCGCCAAGTTAGTGCAAAAGTGGAGTTGGTGATCTGGATCATCTTTGGTTTATTCATGAAGAATATGCGTTTTGAAGCGTTTTGGTTTTGCAGACTAAAAAATTTTGTGGGCAATTTTTTGTGAAATCTCGTGAATTTGTCCCAAAAACATCCAAATGATGTCTTCTCGGTTGCCACTTTTAGACGCCTCAGTCTTGGTAAATTATTATATTGCAACGTTTGGTACATCTCAATTATCGGATATCCTGTATTTTTACTGACACGGCGTTTCAGATAGACAGTATGAAATAAGATGCGATCATCAAAATGTAACTTCTCAAATTCTCCAAGTTTTATTAGGATTTTTAACATTTTAAATTAATACCAGAAGATAATGACAACAGAAACAGATTACAATAAAATTGATGTGTTTTCAAAGATATCTTGATTTTGCTTTATCGGTAGTTTTTTTATTTTCTATATTCATTTTGTATGAAAAAAACCTTAGCTAACATTTTTGTAGGTAGCTTTTTATTTTTCATCGGAAAATGTAAAAATATACAGGTGTCCCATGCAATAAATAAGTAGTATGCATTTCTAGATGCCGCCGATTGCTGATATTTGGTACAGATTAATGCTAAATGATATTTCTTTTTCATTGATATCAGTGAGATATGGCACCAATAAAATAACGCTACGCATTTAGCGCAATCGACACTAGGAATTAAAAAAACACATTTTAATGACTCGATCATTTCAACATTATAAAAAGACTAAACAATTGGTACCTCGGCCTAACATCGGTGAATAATTTGTCGTGGGAATAAGTAAACTCACCAGTGAAAATAAGGCAAGGCAAAAGCGACGCCACGTTGAATCCATTCATGCGACCGAAGTTAAGCAACGCCGGGCGCGTTCAATATTTGTATGAGTGACCACCCAGGAACATCGCCGTACACTGTTAAGTGCCCTCGGAAGGCAATGGCGAACCACCAAGTGTATTTGCCAATAAAGTTTCCTTTGGGAAACAGTCATACTCGAGCTACAGTATTGTTTTATTATACAGGGTCAGACACATATTTGGAATAATACGAATAACTTGAAAAGAAAAAAAAACTGTTTTGATTCAAAGTTGTTGGATAAAATTTTCGACCTATTTGTGTGACCTTGATATTTTTCTACACCTTAAACTGCAAACTTTTTTCCAAATGGAGACCTATAAAACCAATATGTAAAAATAAATGTTCAATGTATTGTTTTCAAAACATAAATCGAGTCTTTTCACAAACGATCGTCTAACATTTGCAGATCTTTCTTGCCTCACTGCTCTAGCCGCACCGCTCTTTGTACACTTTATTTTTCAGTGACCCTATAAGAAACACTCAGATGGGTTCAAATCGAGCTGGCAACTCTATTTCTCACCGACGCCCAATCCATCTGATGCGGAAAACGTTGTTTAAAAAATTTAGGACTTCGAGGCCAAAATCAGGAGGTGCTTCATCTTGCTGGAACCATATATCCTGATAGCCACCATAGCGATATTGTAGTTCCGGCACGACACTATAATTTTAATAAATGTGGATCTTATTTTGTACTTTGGGAAACAGTGACACCCAGGTTGATCCAGAGAATGTATTTAATGGTAGTAAGAAAATGTCAGCAGTTTTTAGCTTATTTGCTCGTCATATTACGTTTGTAGTAATTGTGCTTTTTTCTTTTCAAGTTATTCCCGTTATTTCAAATATGTATGCCTTCTTAATTGCTGATGGATTTTAGACAACAAGCAAGCGAAGCAAGTGAGTCACTTCAGTTAGATTGACTACCATTAAAAAAAGACTACTTTTAAAGTGAAGTCTCTTTTCATTCACGGCAGTTAAATCAATGAAGGGATTTTGTCCCCTTTAATCATTACAAATATATGAGAAGATGTGCCTGTTAAAGGAAGACATTTAGATTGGAAGGAAATTACATAATTTGTAAGTTTTATGACTGGTAAATGTGCACACGCCATGAGAATTCTCCTTCAACCATAGTCGAATATTGGAAACTGCTTGCATCGCCTCCAGCTGGAATAAAAAAGCTGAATCCACTTAAAAGAAATGTATGTTTTAGAAACCTCCTCTCGTTTGTGTTGCCTAAACGCATTCACGAAAACCTTTATTCTGCTTTTTATGATTAGCATATATGACAGAATATGATGTGCTGAAACAGAACAAGATTTTATCTTGATTAAATTTACTGTAATGGAATGTGGGCTTCCACAGTTATTATAATAAAAGAGATGAGTGAACCAGATAGGTGCACTTGTTTTATGCTCTTAATTTTTCACAGAAACCAAACAGGCATGCTAATTTTAACTCTTTAGACAGCCGAGTGTTCAGTTGGTGGTTAATTGAAATTACAAAACATACATGTATTAAATGTTGGGTAAAAGTTTAAAGGACAAAATTAGTATTATTATTTCAGAACGTTATTACTGTAAATATAGAAAAATTATTTCTAATATCTGTAATCAGGTATGCTGACTTTTCTTAATAACTGTGAAATACAAGGCCATTAGCACAGTTACCCAATTCATTTACGTTTGCAAATGTTTTTTAGCTAAATTTTTTGATGACTCAACTGGGAATAAACCATAGGATCCTTGCTTCACAGGCCGGCGTCTTAGCAATCTATGCCACGAGAGTGTACGGTATGCTGAGCCATATCTTTAAAAAAATTGGTGAAAAGGATGTAAAAAAATATTTGTGAAACAGTAAATTTTGGACAATAGAAATAGTCGTTTGTTACTCAAAGAAACTGTTTATTGGGTAGTTTCCAAATCGACCTGAAAATATTAAAGAATCATGGAAATCGATTGAATCGTGTAGAATGGTGATATTAATTAAATACAGACAGAAGGTTTTTTCTAGCATCGGAAAACCTAGGCATTATTTTCCAGCTACTCCTTAGCTTACTCAGATGGTCAGTTCTGCCGCTTAGTAATTTATCTTTTCTGCAACATGTTCTCTCTCTACAATATCTGCAGGCAGATGAAAATTCAAAATGTTTTCTAGCCTCGTCTCATTTTATTTGGTTCAATCAGTAGATTTTTGTTTAGTAGCAGAAATATCTGCTCACAGAAAGAGGCAAAGTATATGTGTTATTCTTTTAATTGAATTAATAACCAATTTATCAAATTACGACAAAAATTAAACAATATTAGGCATAGGAAATATTTTCTCCTATTTTAAACTACAAACCAGATTTTTAGCTAAATTAGCTTGTAGTTTTAATAGATTTAATTTACTTGTGTGACTTCACCTTTACTCTTAAAACATATTCACTATGTCTAGGCATAATAATAATCAGGTCATAACATTCATGTTGGAGAAAACTGTCCCATATATCTTGAAGGCGCGATCGCAATAATTCTCGTAACGTTCTCGCATGATATGCCCGTCATATTTTTTGCGTTATATGCCATAATGTCTCGATTGGTGAGAGGTCTGGACTACTAGATGTTTTTCTTAATAATGAGATATCATATTTCAAGAACGACTCTTTTACTTTTTTAGCTGTATCGCACACAGCTCCATCCTTGTGAATGGTTAACTGTATACCAACAGTTTTACAATCTTCAATTCCCGGCTTAAGATATATTTGTTATATTCCAATATACTTCTCGGCATTGATTGTTCTTCTTAGAAAGTGTAGTTATTTGTGACATATATCCCAAAATCATTAGATATGCAGGAAACTTGACTTTGTTGTTCGAACAATCATTGCGACGGTATGCTTCATTTTTATATATATATATATATATATATATATATATATATATATATATATATATATATATATATATATATATATATATATATATATATATATATATATATAACCCTACTGGGACTGTCACCTATGCATTGTTCAACACCGGATTCGCTCCAATGTACTGCTTCCGGTCGGTTTTAAGGCCAGTTCATATGATATTTTGATCGGCGCAGCATAGTCTTCTTTTGTTGCATCGTTAGCAGATGCTTCTATTTTACTTGCAATATAAAACGGTACTTTTGGTGCGGTTTCTATAGGATGAAAATAAACTGATAGAAGGCGTACCTTATAAACTTTGAAATCAAATTGTTTTCCTACCCTGTGGCAAGTGTCCCTTAACAGAAGGTTTTATAGTTACATTATTCCACAGCACACTCAGTTTACCAGAATTTGAACGCCTATTTTTGCTTTTATTATCCATCTTACTGCTCGTATATTAATGTCAGTTGTGCGTGATTTTTTACAACGTTAGTTTTTCAGCTATATAACCTATGGTTTTATACAGGCATATGATGTAGCTGTCGTTATGTATAGTACTGTTGTTTAAAGTAGGTATTTGGCAGCAGAGGAGCAACTGTTATGCGTTTTCTTTAAGTTTAAGATCCACAGACTGGGTCCACATATGGCCCTACCGGCTATTTTTAAAACCATTTTCCTCTCAGCACCTTGAAAGTGTAGTATCATGTCATCCGCGTAGCATAAAATTTTCCCAGATGTATACATTGTTTAAATATAACAGAAACAAAGTAGGGCCAAGAAGGGTGCGCTGGCACACGTCATGTGATAAGGTCGTAGTTATATATGTATCGGTGCGATAATCCAAAAAATAATTAACCAATTTAAATGAAATTTGACGTGTGTCTTTTTCTGTTCATACGTTAAAGAGTTCGTGGCTAGCCTGATCTGACCAGTAGTTTCCCCTGCAAAATGCAATTTTTTGTATCTCCGAATAATGGCCAAGTTATTTGAAGCAGAATTGGTACACAGGTTGGTTTTATCGAGACCATAGTTCGTACCACATTTCTAGTGTCTAGTTTGACGGAAAATAGTGTTATACCCCCCTTTTCATACACATACCTAGTTTAATAAGATTTGGTACACACGTTGCATTTATATGTATGTATCAAACTTTAGAGTTTTTCTTCTAAGAGCGACAAAATAGTGATGTGAAACGTCAAAGTTGGTGATTTTTAAACAAATATTCTGAAACGAATGCGGGTTATGGACAGCGTATTGCAAGAAGTGTGTTCAGGTTGTGTAATTTCTGTTTGGTGTCTATTGTTCTTCATTTGACTAAAGTATTTGCAGAAAATTTTATTGAAATAGACCACTTCTGCAATGTTTTGGCAGCATGTTAAATTATAGAGTTTGTGACTTAAAAGTGTTATATTTTTTTTTAATTAAGAAGATAAATTTGAAAAATCGCTCTCTTCACTTAATAAATCGTTAAACAGACATATTAAGTATAACTAGAAGTATAAGTTTTGATGCAGCAAGTGCGATATGGTAGCACATTTTCATAAATAGTTGTTTTCCAATTTTTACAACTTAATTTTCTCTTCACTTAGCAAATTCAATTATATTATGTAACAAAATCTTTATAAATGCAACGTGTGTACCATATTTCATAAAACTAACTTTGTTATTGCTGGATATACAATTTTTTTAAACTATTTTCGGATTTTTCGTGATATGAATAATTCGCTATCATAACGCACTTGTTGCGTCCAGACTTTTATGATTATTATATTGTATATTAATTAACAGACTAACTAATATTTGGTCATACCTGTCTAATTATAGAAGTTTTTTCAAAAGTAGATAAATACAAATTTTATGCTCATCATTCATCATGCATTTTCATTACCTATGTCGAATATTGTTGTTATTTTTATTTAGATTATTTCAACTGTTGTTTTGCCTTTTATCGTTTATAGTTTCTGTTACTTGTAATTTTAAAGTTTGATATATATCATGTTGATATATCAGTGGCGTATCTGTCAGATCATATTAAAAAAACTATATCAAAATGTCTAAACGCGGCAGCTAGTTTTATTTATGGTTTGGATGGGTGTGTAAGATAATGCCCTAGAGATGAAAACATAGAAGATAAAGGGTTGGTAAGCAGTAGCAGGGAGCAGCAGAGTAAACTGAGAAGTAGTTGCACAACATAATGTATATGCTATGGTAGATGTAAGGCACTACCCATAAATTTGTGAAACTAGAAACCGTTTTATCTGTATTTAGTACGGGAAAGTTTAAAACAAGTTATCAAGCGATCACAACGAATGAACTCATATTAATTGGCGGGTAAAAAACTTTTAGCGAAAAATGCAAACAAGTTTTAATTAGGGAGCAACATGTAAACTTGGATGTGAAAGCCTCAAGTGACTTTTCCTATTTATCATTAGCTACAGTTGCAGTGAAAAACGTCTCGCTTTTCTTGTTAACCTTTCACCCGTTTTGCCAGGAGACTGTAATGTGTGACTTCTGTTTCTCTGCACCTGAAATACGGTCTACAAGGCTTGTCTGTTAAATATACTGAAAATGTCTAAGCACCTTCAATATTATTATATTTTCAAGTTTGAATTAATAAAAGTATTTTGGATAATAACTTTTTTAATCGGTATTTATTTTTATCTAAACCATGCTTTTCACTTTTTCTCGTTGAGCTAATTTTGATTCTATCAATAAATATTACTATCACCATTACTTAAGATAATTCTGCTAGAGCGCGAAACAGAAATTGTATTTATTTCTTTTGCAAATAACTTGAAAACACGATCTTTGATTATTATCTTAATTTCTCGATGAATTTGAAATAAATGGAAAGCATCGATTTTGGCATTGAATTGTCCAAAAGCAAGGTCTCCAAGGCATTGGTGCCGCAGGAAAACCGCTTTGGCCATACTGTTGTTTGTAGCTTTCCCAACTCTTAAAAAACTATCGCTTAGCCCGCTGTAGTGCTAAGTAGCCGTTTATAACAGTTATTCGGATTCGTCGGCAAAGGTCCGCAAGTGGTAGGAGGAGTTCACGGCTGGTCGGACGGAAATTCGTGGATGCAGGAAACCGCCAATTTCAGACGAAACAATCTTGACGGTTGAACAAATCATGCGTCAAGATCGAATGATCACTCTCGATGATCTCTGCATCTTGCCTCCTGAGTTATCTCGCAGCACCATTTATAGGATTTTCATTTAAAAATTGGAACATTGAAACGTGTGCGTAACATGGGTACCGCGAATAATCACAGAATACCACCAACGGTAACGCGCTGATTCTTTCCGAGAATTTTTCAGGCACTATGCAGACAAAAAGACAACTGTTTGGATTCGATTGTCACATGTGACACATGGTTGTTCCACTTCCCACCTGAGATCAAGCAGCAATCAAGTGACTGGCGGGCATTTACCTACACCCAGGCCTCGAAAATTCAAACCCAGTCTGCCGGCAAGGTCACCACAACTCTGTTTTGTGACCGAAAAATGGTATTTGTTGATCGATTTCATAGCTCTTAGGACCACAATAAAGGCTGAAAGATATTGTGACATACTAAAAAACTGAGACTGGCGATTCAGAACTGGAGAAGAGGAATGTTGAGAGAGGGTGTAAGCCTTCTTCACGATAACGCTCGCCTCCCAGGTTGCCTATAAAATCGTCGCTCTCCGGCAACAGTTTGGATGGGATATCATCACCTACGCGCCCAATAGTCCGGACTTGGCACCCAGGGACTAGCACTTGTTTCCTACGTTGAAAGATTATTTGGCCGGAAAGCGCTTCAGCGACGATGACGAAGTGGAAGATAAGGCCCAGCGCTTCTTCAACGACATGGCGTCGATCTATATGACATAGTCGTACAAAAACTGCCACAGCGCCTACAAAAATACATCGACCGAAACGGCCATTATGTAGAAAGAATAGAGGGATGCTCAAAGCTTTAGAATGATGTATCAATTAGAGACAATTGATTGACAATTCTAAATCTTTGATCATCCCTCTATTTTTCTCTCATTGAAAACATTCGTTAATGACGGGAGTTGTTGAGTAACTCCTAGGGCCTTAGTGATCTAATTCTCCCTCATATGAAGAATTATGTGAAAATCTTACAATCGCGATCCCGTCATTAACGCATGTTTTCAATGAGAATTCGCCTAAATTAACCAGTTTTCAACAACATGAGGTACAAAACGACGGAAAACTCCATTAAAAGTACCTATTTCCACGTTTGCCTTAACAATTTCTAATCGGTTAATTGTAGGGTGTTTAATTGGAAAATTATTCTTAACATTGTTAGTTTTCTTTAACTCTAGAAACTTCTGTAGTTGTTGTTTGGTCAAAGTAAAACGAAAGCATCGAATGGTAGTTTTAAGTCATTTTAAATATTTTTCCTGTAATAAGCGAATCCATAAAAAAAGGAAAAGGTTGGTATCTTTGGAATGTTGTAGGAGAATATGCAATATATTAAGTGAAGTTTAGCTCACATTCTGGCAAGCAACGGATAAAATACACATTAAGTTATATTTTAGAGTGTAGCAACCAGGACTGGAAAACATTCCAGTTTATATTGCATAACGTATAACTCGAAAATATGGATACGTTCTTGCAATTTTATGATGCAATAACACTAAAGTTAATTCCATTTTAATAACCTTTGTAATACCACCAAGAAGTTACCTTTTATATAGCGAAAAGTAAATTTAATAATTAAAAAGGCGGAACTGCCGTAGAAATCCCCAGAATAGAAAGATAATTTCATTAATTTTATTTCATGGATTGTTGTTGCCCTTACTTGGTGAAACTGGCCCATACTACATACAGACTTTGAGACTACTTCTCTGGATTCACTGTTGGGTTTCGTTTCGGTTAGTGGAGGATGTAGCCAGCGCGTAAGCTAACTGGAGCAAGTGGCCCGTCTGAATTCTAGATGTTCTAGAATGTTCTTTAACGTTGAATTAATTTTATGTTTACGAGTATGAATATATTTTTTAAACTCCTACTTCAAACAAGTAACATTATATGCAAACTAGAAAATACGTATTACAAAATAAGTCACCGATTTCTGTTAATTTTTGGACTGAGTAACCTATTTTCCATACAGTGTGGAACACACAAATGAATAAATTCAGTATCTCAATTATTGTTCGTATTTATAAAAAATCACTAAACACGCCAATTTTAGATGAAATTATGACATCCAGTAACGTGAAAACTTCACGCTTACACGCAGCCCCCTTCTAGTGAGAATTGCAACCCCAAATTTTTAAATAGGAAGTAGGGGCTTGTGATACCTGATTTGCAAGATCTCTTCATTCTCTATTCAAAGATGCTATGGTTTTAAAATTTATTGCATAAATTAACAATAAAACAATCATCTACTTAACGAAGTTCACCACAACACACTAAAAAATTAATAACTAGTCGCGTTTCATTCTTGATAATGAGAAAGCAACCAAAAACAATTTCGGTGTCTTTTTTGGATTTTGGACGGTATCAATTAAAAGTAAAACATAAAAAGTTATCACCATTTTTTATAGTTGGCAACGTTAGTTTTGTTTAAAACGCCTTAGCAACTTAGTGTGTGATTGTAGCCACCTGACAGTAGTTGTCATTTGTTACCCGCGATTCAGAAACATAATTAAATATAAATGCATAAAATAACAATTCTACACATAATTGGTTACGAAGGAAAAACGCGATCACAGATCGAAGTTGCTCGCATACTTCAAGAAAAAAATCCTATTTGCCGCCTATATCCCGAGGGACAATTAGTAAAATTAAAATGCAACTTCACAAACTTGGATATGTAAGGCAGATACAGAATAAACCTTCTAATGCACTAAGTAATGATACCAAATTGGATATAATGCTTGAGTTCGAGAACTCCCACAAACTTCGAGTCGACAAGCAGCCACAATATTGGAAAATAAAATGCATCTCTATAAATTGACACAAATCCAGGAGCTCATGGAAGACGACTTTAATAAAAGAACGTCTTTTTGTGAACAAATAATGGAATTGTTATCAAACGAGAACATGTTTTGTTTTCTGACGAGTACAATTTTACACTTCTAGGCCACGCTAATCGTCAAAATTGTCGGTACTGGTCTAAAGAAAATCATCACTGCATGAGAGAAGAACATACAAAATACGTTGAAAATGTTAATGTTTGTGCAGGAATAGTTGGAAGTGGCAATTTGAATAAAGATAATGATTAAGCACTGCTCCAAAAGAATGTCGTGCCAACTTTGGGAAACTTATATTCTGATCGAGCACACCCACATGTTCTGGCGAATGCGATATGGTTCCAGCAGGATGGACCACTAGCACATTACCAAATAAATGTCCAGCAGTACCCCGGATTCATTAAAAGGCGAGGTTTGTTAGAATGGCCAGCACGATCACCCGATTAGACCTCTTCTTATAGGGATATGTGAAAAGTATAGTGCACAAAACCAAACCACACGATTTAAGAAGAAGAATACCGATTGCGATGAGGTCGGTCACCCCTCAGATGTTGATTAACGTTAAAAGACATTTTTATTCACGATTAAGATGTTACCAAGACGTGTTCAAGACAGGCATTTTGAACATCTACATTAAGATTGATGTGTTTTTTCACTACCAAGAATGAAACGCGATTAGTTACAATTTTGTTGGTGTGTTGTCGAAATTCGTCACTAAGATGAATTTGTTTTTTTTTCACTGCAAATTTTTGCAATAAAATTTTAAACCATAGCATTTTTGAATAGAAAATGAAGAGATCTTTCAAATCCGATGTCACAAGCCCTATTTTCTGTTTACAAACTTGGGGGTTTCACCTGCCACTCCAGGGGGATTGAATGTAGCGGTGAAGTTTTCGCGTTGCGGGATATAATTTTTTGATCCAAAATTACGTGTTTCGGGAATTTGTTTATAAATATACACAATAATTGAGATACTAAAATAATTCCATTTGGCTGTTTGTATGTGGTTTTGTGATACGAGTGTTTTAAAATTGGATTGTTTTCTTTTTATGCGCTTTTAAGGTGATTTCACTTTTTCAAACTAATTGTTTTTTTAGTTTTTAGGATAATACCTATATGCTGAACAGATACGCAATTATTGTACTTACGACAGTCTCTCCACTAAATACTGTAGATTATTATAATTTATTTGTTCTATGTCCTTAATTAATTTTATATAGAGGATAATCTATCATCATAAATGTATACTTGAAATCAAGATTACTGTCAGTGGAATTTGTAATTAAGTTATTGTGCTTATTTACACTACAAAAATACTTTACGGGGTAGCCTCCCACTTTGTGAACATAATGAAGTTAAAAACTCAGATCAGTTAAGGTATTGCGAAACCACTGCTCGACATACATAAAAAAACCTACGTGTAGAATTGAGGATATTTCCCTCTGTTTGGAGTGGACTAATAAATAAGCAGATATTGGGTCACTTTAGGCACACATGACAGACAGGTCAGACAGTACAAACAGGACAGACAGGACAAACAAGACAGACAGGTCAGACAGCTGTCTCACAGGACAGACAATTATTCTTCGAATAATTTTACCACTCAAGATTGGTCCACATTGTTATTTAGGGCTAGTTGCTTTGTAGAATGGTGAGGATTTTCTTCAGATTCAAGCAATATATGCAATCTGACTTCTTAACTTACTCGAGGTCGACCTTGTCGAGGCAAATCTTATACTCATCCCATTTCTGTGAATTTGGCAACCAATTTACTTACTGCAGATGCTGCAATTGGCGGTCGATCAGGATATTGGATTCTAAGCCTGTCGTCATATCCAGTAATCATTAATATCTCTATTCTTTCCCTTTCGGTTAAACGTACCATTTTTGTTAAATTCGAGTTAGAACTGATTACTTTTAGCACTTTTACAATTTCACTAGTAAGACTATTAATTAATTTAAGCGGCAGGTACGAATTGAAATTAGTTCACGATTGAACATTATTGTCTTTATTCACTGAATTTCAAATACATATTGCGATAAAAGTCCGATAACTAAATACTGATCACAGCAAATAATCAATACATTTATCTCGACTGTTGTTAAAAATTAATTTTGGCTTTACTTTCGTTCCACCTGTGAAACAGTTACATGACAACGTATCAAAAATAACAAAATCTAGTTTCCATTACTTCAGAAAAGTGAAAGAAAACATCATTATTTTAAAGAAAACTTGTCCTAAATAAAAACGGCGAGAAATATTTCTTATTTCTTATTAAGTTTAAGTTGCCATTTTTAAAAGTAAATCATGCAATTCTTTCAAAAAATTGTTGTCATTTTTCCTCACCATTTAAGCGGTACGCAGGTCTACGGAAAAAAGAACAAAAAAAAAATGGTGGTCATTTAAAAAACCATTCAAAAATAGGTGACGTCATAAATCTGATTTTTATGTCATAAATTGGCAATTGAAAAGATAAAATTGACCTGTCCGAGCATTTTTCTTCAAAAAATCAAATAAGGCATTTATTAATTATGTTCCAAACTGTAACATCACACTGTGTAATTGTGTGTGCGTGTTTATCGTTTATTAGTTATATTGCCTTTTGCAAACCACAAAACTGCATTACAATATGCATTGCCCTTTATAAATTTAAAATTATTTCTTTCAACTATATATATATATATATATATATATATATATATATATATATATATATATATATATATATATATATATATATATATATAAGGGTGCCCAAACAAACCAAACTTATTTTTGTAATTATTTATTTAATTTTTAAACAAAAAACCTTCAATTCCCTTCAACGTACTCTGTACTGGCACTAGTACACTTGTCTAATCTTTTATTCCATTATTCAAAACATTTTTGAAATTCATCTTCTGTGGCGTCCGACAACACCTCCATCGTTTTTTCTTCACCTTAGCAACTTTGGCTAAACGCATTCCTGTTATGTCTCTTTTAATTCGCCGAAATAAAATAAGTCGTAGACGGCAAGGTCGGGCCAATAGGGTGGATAAGGCAGAGGGTTCATGTCATTGTGTTAATGGGCGTTATCGTGGTAGAAAAACCAGTCGCTCGAATGCAAAAAATCAGGCCTCTTTCACCGCAACCTGTTGCGCAATCTTTTCAAAACATCCAGTTAGAAAGCCTGGTTAACTGTCTGATCTGGAACAAACTCTAAATGGACGACTCCTCTTACATCGAAAAAACAAATCAGCACTGTTTGGACGCTTGATTTCACTCGACGAACCTTTTTTGGAGCGAGACGAACTTCAAGTTTTTCACTGGCTTGGTTGTTGCTTCGTTTAGGGTCGTAATCGTAGCAGCATGATTCGTCACCTGTGATAACTTCGGAAAAAAGTTGGGATCATTTCGGAACGCCCGTTCAAAGCACAACATGTTTCAACGCGACCTTGCTTACGAATTTGGCAGCCACCGTTTTAATCCCCAAATCTTCCGTTAAAATTAGTTGAATTGAACTCGCAAGTCATTCCAGACAGCTCCACAACTTCGTTACTGGTCCGTCGTCGATCTTTCTGGGTGATATCGCAAATTTTTTCCACATTTTCATCGGCTTGACCAGAGCCAGGTGACACTTCACCTCATTTGAAACGGGAAAACTACTCAAACACTTGAGTTTTTCCAATAGCATTATCCTTGTAGGTTGTTTTTAAGATTCCAAGAGTTTCTGTGCCTGTTTTTCGGAGCAATAAGCAAAACAATGCGGCCGCGCGCTGTTCACGAGAATCAGCCATTGCAAAAATGACGAGCACACAAAACTCTTACTGAAAAGTTCACAAAAGCAGAGCGTAACCTTCTTTAGCGACGACGCGACGCTTGGCTTACTGACTCGGCTCGGAAAAGGTAGCTCTATACGCTACCAGCGGCAGAACGCGGTACCACAAAAACTCCGCCCACCACAACATCAGATTTATTTTGGGTACCCCTTGTATACATGTATATATGTATATACACAAAGGCGTGTATAAGTTCGTTAGCCAGGCTGATTGTACCAGTTTTTCGGAAAAACTTCTCCGAAAATAACAAAGTCAGTTTAAGGCAGTACACAGGTTGCCTGTATAGAGGCTATAATACATACCACATTACAAGTTTATAACTTTATCTTGTGAAGACCAAACGAGGGCACAAATTAAAAGTTTTTGTATGGTAAATACAGTTTAGCTAATTACATAGGGAACAAAATCTTTTAAATTGAGAAACCGAAAGATATCAAATAATTAAAATAAATTTTTGGTTCAATAAAAACCGAGAAGCTAACACGTGATGTATTGAATATGTACATGATTAGATTGTGAAAATATAATTGACAAATGTCAGATCTAACTTCACGCATGCGGATTTGATAACCCAGGTTTTACTGACAACGTATTAAATGCAAATGCACCATTAAGATCTTACTCATAGACCTAGATATAACTTTTTATTTACTTTTTTTCAGTTTTTGGTAAATGTTTAGGTCAAAATTTGTTGATTGAAAAACATTTAATTCCTAACATAGAGCACCTGCTGCGTCGGTTTTTTCCCTCTAGTTTCTCAGTGTACGAGGGTCGATCAATAAATACCCGAGGTAGGAATGAAGACGCAGGTTTTTCACTTTTTTTTAATTTTCAACGTAATCTTCTTTTGGGTCGATACACCTTTCCCAACATTTCTGCCATTTTTTAATCCCTCCAAAGAATACGATTTGTCAAACCTCTTCGTTGCCGGTGGGTGCGGCAGAAATTCGTTTCAGTACTATTTTCTTAGCCAAATGCCTATCTCCTTTAATTCTTATCGGATCAGTCTAATAGTTCAGCGTAGTACTGCCCCGTGATCATTATTCCTTTCAGCAAAAAGTCGATGAGGATTGTTCCCTTCGAATCGCAAAAAAAACGTGGCCATGATCTTTTCGACCGACGAGACCGACGAGACCGTCTTTGCCTTCTCTGGAGCAGATTCAATCGAAAATATCCCTTTTTTGGCTGTTGCTTGGACTCTGGCGTATAATATTTTTTTTTATTTTTTTATTAGAGTTTTGACTTTGAGAACTGGCTCATTCAGTCACTGTCAATCTTCAAAATGAACAAGGATGCATCTGACCTTGCTTTTCATTATGGAAAACCTGCCTTAAAAATGTTAATCTAACAAGCTCTTTAACTTTTTCCTTTTAACTTCTTTTATCTCCCTATACGCTTGCTGTTTACTAAAAATATATCTTAAAATTAAAACTTACATACCCCACTCACACACATACGCGAGCGCATATACACTCATGTATACGCACTCACGTCAATAGGCTTTATACGTCCAGTACTTGACACTATGTGCAGGACAGAAAATGCACATTATCTCTTCATGTGCACATACACACACATACATACGTATAATAATGTATCCAGGTATCACCAACGGTGATGACAAAATCCTGCAAATTTCGCTTAAAGAGGTCCAAACACTGCTTCGGCATTGATAGCCGTATCCGCTTGTTGTCCACCTTGACCAAACACGGCATCTATCAAGCCGACACCTTCTCATACTTGTGTGTGTGTGTGTTTTGTTTCTTTAACGTAGGCCTATTTCCCGGACTATGGCCAATCACCGACGCCAGGGAGCAGTTTCACCTCACCATCATGGAAATTTTGCTGAACCCCTGTCTTTTTGTAAGGAGTATAGGGATCTTTAACGCATGGACACGGGACCGACGACTTTACGCCCTCTCCGAAGGGCGGAACATGCAGACATTCAACTTGCTCAAATACAACGCCAAAACCTCGGTTGATGTTAATGTTACTGTTTGTACTGAAAAAGTGAAAGGAGTACCCTGGGATCGAACCCAGTACCCTTCGGTTCAAAGGCACACGTTCTAACCCCTGACCAACGAGGTTCTTTCTCATACTTAACTTATATTATTCAAATATTGATTGTCGTTCGATACGACACGACTACGTCCTCTGCTACTTCACGCACTTTAGTTCGGCAATCAGCGAGAATCCTGTCGCGGACCTTTTGAACGATTTTCTCGGCAGCTAAGTCTGCTTGGCGGCCTGGCCACTCCCCATCAAAAACAGACGTACCACCACGTGTAAATTTGTTGAATCAATATCTCACGGTAAAGGGTCCCCACAGACAGCATCCAACTTCGCTTTTATTTCTTCACATGTTATTCCATCCAAAAATAAAAGCGAATTACGGATTGATATTGCACTTTTTTCATTTTATCTATAAACGCGTGTGATACAACTGGTTGCCAAATAATAACTAACCAATGAGTCAGTTTGATATTTAGTATGGTGTTGTTTGACGGATGACAGTACACGACGAAAATGTCAACTTTCTTCAGCAACTCCAACTGTCTTCAAACCCGTTTTTTTTAAAATTTCAACAACACACCACGAGGGCTTACAGCCTAAATACTATCGTACCGTGGGTGTTGACAAGGAGGAAAGATGCAGCTTGTTAATTCTGGACTTGAAGGTTTGGAGGTTCGGAGGAAAAGGAAAAACATGTGCTGGCAAAGAATTCCACAACTTGGAAGTCCTCGGGACAAAAGAACGGGCATAACAAGATGTTCTATGTCTGGTGACCTGAACAGTAAAAGGGTGCATTCGTTCTGTTCCCCTGGTAGATCTGTTGGGGGCAGCAGGTGGGGGAACTATGGAGGACAGCTCCTCTGAGCAGTGCCTGTGCAGATATATATATATATATATATATATATATATATATATATATATATATATATATATATATATATATATATATATATATATATATATATATATGAGAGAGATGTCACCAACGCCACGTCGGTGGGCAAGGGATGGCAGCCTTTGGGTGAGGGTAGGGTCACCGATGAGACGTATAGCTCTCTTTTGAATGGAGTCCAGGATAGTGAGTGTAGAAGCGGCAGCGGCACACCAGATGTGGGAGCAGTATTCGAGGTTTGGCCTTATTTGTGAAGTATATAAGGTATAGAGATTAGCTCGTGAAAAGTATTTGCGAGACCGGAAGAGGAAACCTAATTTCTTAGCAGCTGCTTCTGCAATTGATGTGACATGTTGGTGCCAATTAAGATTTCGATCCACAGAAATGCCAACAAGAGAAAAGGACTCATTACTTTAAATAACTTGGTTGTTCATTGTGATGGGTCTAGGGCTGGTGTATCTCTTGTGAGAAAGAAAGCAAGACTTAGTTTTGGTGGGGTTGAATTGTACAAGATTTCTACTTCCCCAGTCTAATATTTTTTGGAGATCCACGGAGACCGAACCCTCCATGAGTCTGCGATCCTCATCTAATTGGGCTAAAGAGACAGGCTTAGAATATTGTATATTTGAATGGAGGGTGCTGTCGTCCGCGTAGCTGTGAACTGGGTTGGATGTGCTAGAGAGGAGGTCGTTGATGTGGAAAAGAAACAAAGTAGGTGCTAAAGCTGAACCTTGAGGAACTCCTGCATTAATTGGATACAGTTTAGAGGAATGGCCATCCACAACAACAGATATGCTCCTGTTGGAGAGGAAATTTGCTGTCCACATACAGAGTTTTGGTGGTAGGCCATAGGCCGGAAGTTTATTAAGCAGCGCTGCGTGCCAGACCTGGTCGAATGCTTTGGATATGTCTAGAGTGACAATCTGGGATTCACCGTGTTGTTCCATGGACTTGTTCCAAGAATGGGTGCCAAAGGAAAGGAGGTCGGCAGTCGATCTGCGCTGACGGAATCCATACTGCCTGTCGTGGATTAGACTGTGTTTCTCAAGAAATTTTAGTAATTCGGTGTTTATATACTTTTCCATCACTGTAGAGACGACTGAAAGGAGAGAAATAGGCCTGTAGTTGCTAGGAAGCGCTTTGGATCCTTTCTTGGGGATGGGTTGTACTCGAGCAGTTGTCCAGTTACTAGAGAATATGCATTTATTATAAGATACCTGAAACAGACGAGTCAGGACAGGAGCAAGCTCTGGTGCGCATTTTTTGAGAACAATTGCTGGGATCTCGTCAAGGCCAGAGGCTTTCCTGGTATTAAGAGAAGAGAGCATCTTTCGTACCTTTTTAGTTTTGTAAATGATATCGGTCATTTTATGCGCGACATTGGGGACTATTGGTGGATGAACATTTGGAGGTGGATTGAGAGTAGAATTGCCGGCGAACAACGAAGCATAAAGTTCAGCCTTGCCAAGGCGGTAGAAACAGTTTCATCCCCTGAGACAAGAGGTGGGAACGTGCTTTTGCAGAAATTATTCCCAATAGATTTAGCAAGAGTCCAGAAGGGTTTGCCGCCGTTGGAGCTTAAGAGGACTTTGTTTTTGATGTGGTTATTAAACGAGTTTTTTGCCTCAGAAAGAATGCGGACATAGCGGTTTCTTGCGTCGTTAAATGCTTGACGATTTTCTTGACTGGGATTGTGTAGAAGCGTTTTGTGAGCTTTGACCTTTTCAAGTCTGGCCTTGTCACAGGATTTAGAGAACCAGGGCTTTTGAGTGGCAGAAGAGATTTTCTGTGTACGTGGGATAAATAATTCCATGCCAGCTTGGATAATTTCGGTGACGTTTTGTGAGATATCAGAGGGGTCAGGATGAGAGAAGCAGACAGACGCCCATGGAAATGAGGAAAAGTAATTCCGCATTTCGTCCCAGTTTGCGGAGTTGTAGTGCCAAACGATACGTGGGTGTGATGACTGTGTGATCTCGGGTTGAATTGCGCAGGAAGCAGTGACCATGCCGTGGTCTGAGCGACCAAGGGGGGCGGTGACTGATATCTTATAGCATTCAGGTTGTGTAGTAAGAAGGAGATCCAGGGGATTTGAGCTGTGAGTTGGGATACGAGGAAAGTAAGTAGGTTACTGAACCATATTGGCTAAAGAATTGCTGACTGCAAAGGCCTCCGCTGCTCTCCCTTGTGGATCGGTTTTTGAAGATCCTAGCCATTCCTTATTATGGACATTGAAGTCACCAAGAATAGTGACCTCGGAGGAAGGATATTCAGAAATCAGATAGTCGGTATTTTCAGAAAGGTAGTCAAAGATCTGGACAAAGTTGTTGTCAGAAGGTGACCGGTAAATGCAACAGATGAATTTAGTTGCAGCCCTGAGAGAGAGTTTTATCCATATTATGTCTTTTCTTCCAGCTTCTAAATTGGGGAGTCTGGTGCAGGGTAGATTGCTACTCACGTATGCGCACACGCCTCAATGCAATCTAAAGGAAGTAAGGAGCTCATACCCCGGGAAATTGAGGTGATTAGTGGCTGTTTATATATATATATATATATATATATATATATATATATATATATATATATATATATATATATATATATATATATATATATATGTATATATGTATGTATTATTATATATACATACCGACAATAGGCATGGATGCAAAATGATAATGTTTTCTATCCTCCTACTATGTCAAAAAGCATAACTATTCGACAATTGATAGTCCCTTTATTAATCTTATTTTTAAAGGAGTAGACATTAATCCAATCCAATCCATAGCAGGTGGTAGTGGAATTTTCCTTTACGTAATAGTAAATGATTTTTTCACGCCCGAGGAGGTACCACCCCATAAATCAAGGGGCCGGTGACGTCCCAACGGACGTTTCCGGTTCTGGTGTATGAGTCGGTTTCCCTTATAAGCAAAAATGATGATGGCTCTTCCTTGTACAAAATATTCCGGAGGCAAAATACCCCTCCATTTGGATCTCCGGGAGAGGGGTGTACAGGGGGCGCCAACATCAAGATTTAACATACCCTTTTCGAATATATGTGGCCTAAATTCTAACCTGAACTCTGTCCACCATTTCCTCCAGGCTAACAGGCCCCAACTCCTCTTCCCCACCGAAACCCAAATCAGTGCCAAAACAGCCACTAATCACCTAAATTTCCCGGGGTATGAGCTCCTTACTTCCTTTAGATTGCATTGAGGCGTGTGCGCATACGTGAGTAGCAATCTACCCTGCACCAGACTCCCCAATTTAGAAGCTGGAAGAAAAGACATAATATGGATAAAACTCTCTCTCAGGGCTGCAACTAAATTCATCTGTTGCATTTACCGGTCACCTTCTGACAACAACTTTGTCCAGATCTTTGACTACCTTTCTGAAAAAACCGACTATCTGATTTCTGAATATCCTTCCTCCGAGGTCACTATTCTTGGTGACTTCAATGTCCATAATAAGGAATGGCTAGGATCTTCAAAAACCGATCCACAAGGGAGAGCAGCGGAGGCCTTTGCAGTCAGCAATTCTTTAGCCAATATGGTTCAGTAACCTACTTACTTTCCTCGTATCCCAACTCACAGCTCAAATCCCTTGGATCTCCTTCTTACTACACAACCTGAATGCTATAAGATATCAGTCACCGCCCCCCTTGGTCGCTCAGACCACGGCATGGTCACTGCTTCCTGCGCAATGCAACCCGAGATCACACAGTCATCACACCCACGTATCGTTTGGCACTACAACTCCGCAAACTGGGACGAAATGCGGAATTACTTTTCCTCATTTCCATGGGCGTCTGTCTGCTTCTCTCATCCTGACCCCTCTGATATCTCACAAAACGTCACCGAAATTATCCAAGCTGGCATGGAATTATTTATCCCACGTACACAGAAAATCTCTTCTGCCACTCAAAAGCCCTGGTTCTCTAAATCCTGTGACAAGGCCAGACTTGAAAAGGTCAAAGCTCACAAAACGCTTCTACACAATCCCAGTCAAGAAAATCGTCAAGCATTTAACGACGCAAGAAACCGCTATGTCCGCATTCTTTCTGAGGCAAAAAACTCGTTTAATAACCACATCAAAAACAAAGTCCTCTTAAGCTCCAACGGCGGCAAACCCTTCTGGACTCTTGCTAAATCTATTGGGAATAATTTCTGCAAAAGCACGTTCCCACCTCTTGTCTCAGGGGATGAAATTGTTTCTACCGCCTTGGCAAGGCTGAACTTTATGCTTCGTTGTTCGCCGGCAATTCTACTCTCAATCCACCTCCAAATGTTCATCCTCCAATAGTCCCCAATGTCGCGCATAAAATGACCGATATCATTTACAAAACTAAAAAGGTACGAAAGATGCTCTCTTCTCTTAATACCAGGAAAGCCTCTGGCCTTGACGAGATCCCAGCAATTGTTCTCAAAAAATGCGCACCAGAGCTTGCTCCTGTCCTGACTCGTCTGTTTCAGGTATCTTATAATAAATGCATATTCTCTAGTAACTGGACAACTGCTCGAGTACAACCCATCCCCAAGAAAGGATCCAAAGCGCTTCCTAGCAACTACAGGCCTATTTCTCTCCTTTCAGTCGTCTCTACAGTGATGGAAAAGTATATAAACACCGAATTACTAAAATTTCTTGAGAAACACAGTCTAATCCACGACAGGCAGTATGGATTCCGTCAGCGCAGATCGACTGCCGACCTCCTTTCCTTTGGCACCCATTCTTGGAACAAGTCCATGGAACAACACGGTGAATCCCAGATTGTCACTCTATACATATCCAAAGCATTCGACCAGGTCTGGCACGCAGCGCTGCTTAATAAACTTCCGGCCTATGGCCTACCACCAAAACTCTGTATGTGGACAGTAGTAGGAGGATAGAAAACATTATCATTTTGCATCCATGCCTATTGTCGGTATGTATATATATATATATATATATATATATATATATATATATATATATATATATATATATATATATATATATATATGTATGTATATATATATATATACATACCGACAATAGGCATGGATGCAAAATGATAATGTTTTCTATCCTCCTACTATGTCAAAAAGCATAACTATTCGACAATATATATATATATATATATATATATATATATATATATATATATATATATATATATATATATATATACATACCGACAATAGGCATGGATGCAAAATGATAATCTTTTCTATCCTATATACAGGGTACTTATTGATCGACCCTCGTAATAAGGTCATAGACAAAATTGCTCTATTTGGCCTACCTGTGCATAAAGCATCAACGTTGCATTGCATTATGTATATCTCCATAATAGAGAGTAGCTAAAACTACTATGGTAAGTGAATGTGGAAAATGTTAAGCTTAATCTCTGAACAGTAATTATTGTTAATATTATATAGGAGCCATCTGTATAAATGAAGTAACACATACATTCCAGTTCAATCAGCAGCGAAACTATGTAGATGTATAAACGAAGTGGGTTTTCATGGTTATATTAACCGATTTATGTATACAAAATCAAGGAGAATCCTAGGTGATTTGAGAATATAAAGTGTGGGAAACAGCTTCGATCGGATGTTTTTCTTTTTTAACGGTACTCTAGTTTTTCTCTTTGTTTAATACGAATTTCTCTATTAATAGAACACTAGACTGCTGTTTATGGACTCCATTTGGTGTGACGTATTACCTAATAATGTTCGATTTATTAACTTATAAACATTACATTTTCAGTTGCAATAAAATTATGCTCAATAAACCTGCTAGCTGGTATGTTATAGCTAAATAAAATAAACTGCCCTGGCAAAGACTATTAACTAAACTTCAATTTTTTTTAATACCCAGGCTGCCTCTCTTAATTTGCTTCCCTTTCTGTGTTCATTAAATTAAATAAATTGTGATATCGTACAAAAACTTATAATTTAGTTCCTTCCTTTTTAGTGAATTTTCTTAAAAAGTTTCTTCACATGAGCGCGAACTAGTCCCTCTAGAACACATATTTGGGGTCAATTTTAATTTTTATATGTTTAAATTTATATATATATATATATATATATATATATATATATATATATATATATATATATATATATATATATATATATATATATATATATATATATATATATATATATATATATATATATGTGTGCGTGGGTGCGCGCGCGAGCGTGTGTGTCGAAAAAATAATGGTCCGATTTAGATCAAATTTGGTGAGTACCTTCCTTCTGAAAGTGGCTTGGATAAGTCTGTTAGCCAGGAAAATCTGCCCGGTTTTCCCGGACAATCTTGTGTTTTCTTTCGGAAAATTTTTATATCTCCGGAAATAAAGTTATGGCAACCAAATTTGCTACACAGGTTGATATGATAATAAAATTTCTGTACGAATGTTTCTAAGAAAAGACATCCGGGACTCATCAAGTACGTTATGGTAGCGAACTTTCACTAAATGCTTCAAATATTTGACCTGACCTGACCTGACCTAAGGTTCGTTTGCCAACATAACAGTTTTTTTAGGGAACATTTTTGTACATTTTCAAACAATAAATTTATTTCGATGAAATATCGTACATTGTTTTTACTATATAGTTATTACTGGTAACCAAATTTTATGCCTGCTTTCTTAAAAAAAATTATATATTTGCCATTAAAAACATTTTAATGAAAATTCACTACCATAACGCAGTTGCTGCGTCCAGACTTTTAAATGCTATATCTTATGTTTTCATAAAACTAGAAACTAAAAATGGGTACCTATGTACTTTAGAAAGGCAACTTCTCTACCAAATTTTACTAAAACGATTTTGAGGTTGTGATGATGCTTTCTGGCTGGATTCAGAACAATTTTGTAATTTTCAAAAACATAAAAATCGTTTGGAAGCAAATCCAAAGTTTGTCGCTAAAACGGGTCTGATTATGCTGGCTAAAGAAATTCTCTAAGCTATCTACAAAAGAAACATGTGCAAAATGCCTTCAAAACCGTCAACTTTTTTATTAGCTTAATACTGTTAAATATATTCTAGCATTTTCGAAGAATACATCAACATACTGTTAGCCACGTACAAAGCTTAAATTTATTTCAAAGGTCAAGCTTAAGATGAGGGAGCTGGGCGCTGGCTATTTGATCATTCTCGATCACTGTGATGTTTACGGTTTATTGTGACGCTCCCATGCAAATATCTAAAGCACCCTATCCAGCCTCATTTGCGTTATCAGGTTCCACAGCCTCGAAAGGGGTTCTTTTATGTAATTTTCAGCGTTAGGTTTTTCTACGATATCCCACTGTTTTTAATGAAATAGAACATGAAAGGTGAGAGCCTCTGTGCTTCAGTGGTAAGAACGTGTGCCTCTGAACCCAAGGGTACCGGGTTCGTTTCCAGAGATCTCCTTTCCTTTTTCAGTATATATCGTAACATTAGCATCAACTGAGGTTGTGGCAGTGTACTTGAGCAAGGTGAATAACTGCACGTTTTGCCCTTCGGAGGAGGCGTAAATCCGTCTACCCGGTGTCCATGCGATGTTAGGCACGTTAAAGATCCCTACCCTCCTTACAGAAAGGAAGGGGTTCGGCAAAATTTCCAGGATAGTCAGGTGAAACTGCTCCCTGGTGGCGGTGACTGGCTATAGTCGCTGAAATATACCGACGTCAAACAAACAAACAAAAAACATGAAAGGTGAAGCCTAGGGCCTCATGAACCTGATTGTTGTGGCGAAAGATTACGGTTTACTCGCTTTTTAAATAGCTGGATATTATGTGTCTTCGAAAATATGTCTGTCGGGAGGAAACACCAAAGCTTAGAAGCTCTAAAAAAGAACGCGGATTCGTAACGAACTATTCGACAAGTCTGTGATTTGACACTAAATTGTGCGCTTTTCGACTAAAACAGGTTTGCTTATTAAATGTTGCGAGCGGGTGCACTAACGAAGCAATCGATAGAAGCGCATGAGATTTCCAGCGTTTATCTTGTCGTCTAAAGAAGTGAGATTGATTGTGATAGAAAAATCTCCTATAATGTGAGCAGCTCGTTTCTAAATGTAATCTAAGAGGGGCAAGGTTGTCTTTGTGGCAGCACCCCAGACATGAAAACAATATTGTAAATGTGGACAAATATGTGCTTTATACAGCGCAAGAAGCTGCTGTGATTAAAATGAACTTTCAACCCAAAACAGAGACCAAAGTTTCTTTGCTGCTGCCGTTGCAATATTGGAAACGTGTGGATGCCAGAAAAGATCCTTTGCATCTGCTATACCCAATGTAGAGATGGTGGATTTTTTGGGCAGTATTTTATCAGCCATCTGAACGTTTGGGCCTTGTAGGCCACTATTTCAAGATAAAATGCAAATCTGCGTTTTGAGATATTGAACATAAACAGATTTGCAGAGCCCCAGCCAAGGATCTTAGATAAGTAATCATTAATGCAGGCAGTTGGTTATTTCGGCTCTCATTATTCGTATACTGTGCGCGCACGTTTTGAACAAAACTTGTACTTTTGTATAAAGGCCGGTGGTCGAAATTTTGAACATTTAATAAATTGACATGTAATTTTTTGATAAAGAAATTACTGGCCTTTAGAAGTCAATTTCTCATCACTCACTGCTTCAAATAAAAAAATAAGATACCGTTATAAAGTGATTTACTACAGCTCTAAAATGGTGTGCTAATTGACCCCCCTTGTCATTTAGGATTTTAAGGGTGGATCACATCACCGCTTAGGGTTGGTGTTGCGTTGTTGAAAAGAAGCTTCCCTTTGAAAGCAAAATGTACCTCTTTAAGCGATTTTCAACAAAATCACGATAAGTACCTGAAAACGCACCTGTTTGTATTTAAAGTGATTAGTCTGTATATACTATATGACAATCGACTAGTTCGTCGCAACTTGCTATTGCAAGTTGGTTGGAAAACGGCGAGAGGAAATTATTTTAGATTTAGCCTTAAAGCTACTTTTGTTCGTATTAGATGCACTTTTAGACAAGTATTGGTTAAATTCACTTATCTTCATGATTGCAATCTGTGTCCAATTCATAATTATAGAAAATCGAAAACATTGTGTAACAGATCGCTAAAAACTTACACATTTATATTATACATATTGTCTGTTTACATTAGAAGTACATTATAAAATATGTAAATATTGGTTTATTGCCAAATATAACAATTATTATTAGAATTTATAACTACGCACGTATTATTTTTTTTAAACTCACCCGCTGCACTATTAATCGGACGTAAAACACACATGATGGGCATCTCAAAATAATTTCAATATGTTGCGTTGAAACGATACCCATGAGAAACCGTAAATCCTTAGTTTTTATTTATTTATCTGCTTATTTATTTCTTATTGCATCAATAAACTAGTTGCGCATCGTATAGCATAACATTATAGATGATTACTATCGAGGACACTTTTAATAAACAATAATATCTTTTTAACCAATAATATAAATTAAAACATGAAACTTAATTCTTATTTCAGGCGTCGCAGACAATCCATCAAGTGCACACTATATGAATTTAGTATGTCCATAAAGTTAGCATTATCATACCGCTATTTGCAATGTCAATACATGAATTAGTTGTCACTAATGGAGAGAACCGGCTTTTGAATTCTGAATTTTTTTAAAAATAACCGCGAACTAGGACACCTGGAACCATACCCGGGGTCAGTTTCAATTTATATATATATATATATATATATATATATATATATATATATATATATATATATATATATATATATATATATATATATATATATATATATATATATATATATATATATATGTTTTACAGGTTATTATAATGAGGCTTCATATAACCAAAATGACGGGGTGGTAGTTTTTGTGAGAGATGATATAGTAGTGTTAGATATGATAGTTACAGATATTACAGATGTACGATTAATGAAGGTCTCTATGGATATAGACTCCATCTCAGTCAATATTATTTGTGTTTACAGGTCACTCGCCACAAACGTAGCGTTATTTGTCGATAAACTAGACTCGTATCTAGGTGCTGGTATTGCAGGGGATGTTAATATAGTTGTAGGAGATGTAAATATTGATATCTCGGAAAAAATTGTGACAAAGATCCGATGTCTTCACATTACATGGGCACTTTTTACAGATATGGTTTTATGCCTTATATTCGCTCACCGACACGAATAACTGATACTGCCGAAACATGTATTGATTACATATTTGTTAGAATAAATCCAAATATTCGTAACAAGAATAAAGTTTTTGAGTTGCGGTCTGCTAACCTTCATTTGCATGTTACAGGCCATAATGCTATTTCATTAAACTTTGGTCTTATTGATTCCACTGAAAAAACTATGGCAAGACTAGAGTGCTAAGGGGGATGGATTTTCATAACTTGGATGAGAGACTGAGAAATGAAACCTGTCAGTCTGTGTTTTCTGAGTCAGATGCACAATTGATTTTTGATAATTTTGTTGATATCCTAACTAAGAATATAGATAGCTCTACATACAGCATATAAGTTAAGTCAAATAACAGAAAAATAAAACCTTGGATAACTCCCGGGATTATAACAGCCATGAAACATAGAGACGCCTTAAAGCAGAAATGGAATAGGGAAAAAACCGTAGAGTCGGAGGTAGCATTTGAACACTACAGAAATATGCTACAAAACTGATAAGAGTGACACGTAATGACTATTATAAAAACTTGATTACGTCAAACAAGTGAAATCACGGCAAGATTTGGAAAACTATTAATGAAATCAGAAACAGTAATAAACGTTCTAATGTAGTTTTTTTTTTTTTTTATGTCAACAACACACCACGAGGGCTTACAGCCTAAATACTATCGTACCGTGGGTGTTGACAAGGAGGAAAGAGGCAGCTTGTTAATTCTGGACTTAAAGGTTTGGAGGTTCGGAGGAGAAGGAAAAACATGTGCCGGCAAGGAATTCCACAACTTGGAAGTCCTCGGGACAAAAGAGCGGGCATAACAAGATGTTCTATGTCTGGTGACCTGGACGTTAAAAGGGTGCATTCGCTCTGTTCCCCTGGTAGATCTGCTGGGGGCAGCAGGTGGGGGAATTATGGAGGAAAGCTCCTCTGAGCAGTGCCCGTGCAGATATCTATAAAAGAGAGAGAGGTCACCAACGGCACGTCGGTGGGCAAGGGATGGAAGCCTTTGGGTGAGGGTAGGGTCACCGATGAGACGTATAGCTCTCTTTTGAATGGAGTCCAGGATAGCGAGTGTAGAAGCGGCAGCTGCACCCCAGATGTGGGAGCAGTATTCGAGGTTTGGCCTTATTTGTGAAGTGTATAAGGTATAGAGATTAGTTGGTGAAAAGAATTTGCGAGCCCGGAAGAGGAAACCCAATTTCTTAGCAGCCGCTTCTGCAATTGATGTAACATGTTGGTGCCAATTAAGATTTCGATCCACAGTAATGCCAACAAGAGAAAAGGACTCATTACTTTGAATAACTTGGTTGTTCATTGTGATGGGTCTAGGGCTGCTGTATCTCTTGTGAGAAAGAAAGCAAGACTTAGTTTTGGTGGGGTTGAATTGTACAAGATTTCTACTTCCCCAGTCTAATATTTTTTGGAGGTCTACGGAGACAGAACCCTCCATGAGTCTGCGATCCTCATCTAATTGGGCTAAAGAGACAGGCTTAGAATATTGTATGTTTGAGTGGAGGGTGCTGTCGTCCGCGTAACTGTGAACTGGGTTGGATGTGCTAGAGAGGAGGTCATTGATGTGGAGAAGAAACAAAGTAGGGGCTAAAGCTGAACCTTGAGGAACTCCTGCATTAATTGGATACAGTTTAGAGGAATGGCCATCCACAACAACAGATATGCTCCTGTTGGAGAGGAAATTTGCTGTCCAGGTACAGAGTTTTGGTGGTAGGCCATAGCCCGGAAGTTTATTAAGCAGCGCTGCGTGCCAGACCTGGTCGAATGCTTTGGATATGTCTAGAGCAACAATCTGGGATTCACCGTGTTGTTCCATAGACTTGTTCCAAGAATGGGTGACAAAGGAAAGGAGGTCGGCAGTCGATCTGCGCTGACGGAATCCGTACTGCCTGTCGTGGATTAGACTGTGTTTTTCAAGGAATTTTAGTATTTCGGTGTTTATATACTTTTCCATCACTTTAGAGATGACTGAAAGAAGAGAAATAGGCCTGTAGTTGCTAGGAAGCGCTTTGGATCCTTTCTTGGGGATGGGTTGTACTCGAGCAGTTTTCCAGTTACTAGGAAATATGCCTTTATTGTAAGATATCTGAAACAGACGAGTCAGGACAGGAGCAAGTTCTGGTGCGCATTTTTTGAGAACAATTGCTGGGATCTCGTCAAGGCCAGAGGCTTTCCTGGTATTAAGAGAAGAGAGCATCTTTCGTACCTTTTTAGTTTGGAAAATGATATCAGTCATTTTATGCGCGACATTGGGGACTGTTGGTGGTTGAACATTTGGAGGTGGGTTGAGAGTAGAATTTCCGGCGAACAACGAAGCAAAAAGTTCAGCCTTGCCCAGGGCGGTAGAAACAATTTCATCACCTGAGACAAGAGGTGGGAACGTGCTCTTGCAGAAATTATTCCCAATAGACTTAGCAAGAGTCCAGAAGGGTTTGCCGCCGTTGGAGCTTGAGAGGACTTTGTTTTTGATGTGGTTATTAAACGAGTTTTTTGCCTCAGAAAGAATGCGGACATAGCGGTTTCTTGCGTCGTTGAATGCTTGACGATTTTCTTGACTGGGATTGTGTAGAAGCGTTTTGTGAGCTTTGACCTTTTCAAGTCTGGCCTTGTCACAGGATTTAGAGAACCAGGGCTTTTGAGTGGCTGAAGAGGTTTTCTGTGTACGTGGAATAAATAATTCCATGCCAGCTTGGATAATTTCGGTGACGTTTTGTGAGATATCAGAGGGGTCAGGATGAGAGAAGCAGACAGACGCCCATGGAAATGAGGAAAAGTAATCCCGCATTTCGTCCCAGTTTGCGGAGTTGTAGTGCCAAACGATACGTGGGTGTGATGACTGTGTGACCTCGGGTTGCATTGCACAGAAAGCAGTGACCATGCCGTGGTCTGAGCGACCAAGGGGGGCGGTGACTGATATCTTATAGCATTCAGGATTTGTAGTAAGAAGGAGATCCAAGGGATTTGAGCTGTGTGTTGGGATACGAGGAAAGTAAGTAGGTTGCTGTACCATATTGGCCAAAGAATTGCTGACTGCAAAGGCCTCCGCTGCTCTCCCTTGTGGATCGGTTTTTGAAGATCCTAGCCATTCCTTATTATGGACATTGAAGTCGCCAAGAATAGTGACCTCGGAGGAAGGATATTCAGAAATCAGATAGTCGGTTTTTTCAGAAAGGTAGTCAAAGAGCTGGACAAAGTTGTTGTCAGAAGGTGACCGGTAAATGCAACAGATAAATTTAGTTGCAGCCCTGAGAGAGAGTTTTATCCATAGTATGTCTTTTCTTCCAGCTTCTAAATTGGGAAGTCTGGTGCAGGGTAGATTGCTACGGACGTATGCGCACACGCCTCCTTGCAATCTAAAGGCAGTAAGGAGCTCATACCCCGGGAAATTAAGGTGATTAGTGGCTGTTTTGGCACTGATTTGGGTTTCGGTGAGGAAGAGGAGTTGGGGCCTGTTAGCCTGGAGGAAATGGTGGACGGAGTTCAGGTTAGAATTTAGGCCACATATATTCGAAAAGGATATGTTAAATCTTGATGTTGGCACCCCCTGTACACCCCTCTCCCGGAGATCCGAATGGAGGGGTATTTTGCCTCCGGAATATTTTATACAAGGAGGAGCCATCATCATTTTTGCTTATAAGGGAAACCGACTCATACACCAGAACCGGAAACGTCCGTTGGGACTTCACCGGCCCCTTGATGTATGGGGTGGTACCTCCTCGGGCGTGAAAAAATCCTTTACTATTACATAAAGGAAGATTCCACTACCACCTGCTATGGATTGGATTGGATCAATGTCTACCCCTTTAAAAATAAGATTAATAAAGGGACTATCAATTGTCCAATAGTTATGATTTTCGACATAGTAGGAGGATACAAAACATTTTCATTTTGCATCCATGCCTATTGTCGTTAAAACAATAATAACAGATAAAGGGGGGTGTTTTGACGTCGGCGAGGGATATTGCATTGGAATTTAATAATTATTTTGTTGGAGTGAGAAAAGGTATATCTCAGAAAATTAAAAAGCGAAATGTAGAAACTAGAGCAAACAAGCAATATGAAGATTCTTTTTCTTGCATTCTGTGACAGAGAACGAAGTTATCGGCATAATCTCTTCGCTGAGGTCAGGCACTGCCGCTGGAAGCGATGGTATTTCGGCCAACACGATAAAAAATTTTCATCTGTTTTTGGCTAAACCTTTGACTCATTTAATGAACACAATATTTCGGACAGCTATTATTCCATTGCAATTGAAAGAGTCTATAGTGCTTCCAGTTTATAAGTCAGGTGATCATAAAAACGTTTCAAACTATAGACCTATTAGTCTACTTAGTGTGTTTGCAAACATTTTTGAAAAATTATTAAATACCAGATTAAATGAATATTTGGATAAACATAACATGTTGTCGAAAAGACAATTTGGTTTTAGACGAGGACTATCTACTCAGGATGCATTGTATGAATTGACAAGTACTGTTCTCGGAAGCTTTAATAGTAATATGAAAGCTCTAGCTGTGTTTTTGGACCTAAAGAAGCTTTCTATACAGTTTGTCATGAAAAGTTGTTGGCTAAACTGGAGTTGATGGGGATAAGAGGACATACGTTGTCACTTTTTGGTAGCTACCTTCATGAGAGAATACAACGTGTGAGAGTGTGTGACTGTGTGAGTGAAGGACGAGTGGTTACGTGTGGTGTAACACAGGGAAGTATATTAGGTCCAATATTGTTTTCTATTTACGTAAATGATATAATTGAAGACTACTTTGGACTGTATACCCATTGCTTATGCAGATGATACCGTTCTGGTGTTTGTGAGAAATCAATGGGAAAAACCGTTTGAAAGAGCGGAGACAACAATCAATTATATGAAAGAGGTACTAGACAGTAACTTACTAGCGTTGAACCTAACAAAAACATCATATGCGGCTTTCTCATCGACAGCAGCCGGAAAACCATCCTCCAGACTATCAATTAGTATACATGATGATTGCTGTAAACTAACTGAGTCTCAAAGTGTAAAGTATCTTGGTCTGCTGGTAGACAATAATTTAAAATGGCAAGAACATGCAGCATATATGAATGCAGAGGTAAAAAAGATTGTCTACAAATTCTATACCCTACGAAATATTTTAACAACAGAAAAACTAATACTAATTTACAGGTCTCTCGTGGAGTCTTTTATAAGGTATGTTATTATTTTCTGGGGTTCGTGCTATGAAAATGCATTAGCTGCGCTTCAAGTTACTTAAAATAGTATATTAAGAGTCATTCTTCATAGGGATTCTAGGTCTAGTACGAACATTCTTTATAATAACGACTATATTAAACTACTCGATATAAGAGGAATGTTTATATTAAATGTACTAAAACATGTGCATCATCATTTTCGGGCAATAAATGTGGTGGACACGAATGGCACAAGTTGTAGAATATGTGAAAACTTGACACTTCACCGGTAAATAGGAGCGTTTATAAAAGATCCTTTTTATTTTTGGGGTTCAAAGTTATATAATGAATTACCAGCAAATTTGAGGAGTTTATCTAAATCTAAATTTAGGAAAGAAGCTTTGTTATTTTGAAACAGGTCGAACTGAAAGCAATGTTAAAGTAGAGAGCAGTATGATAGTTGAGTGGTATGGAGAATGTAGTCTTGTTACATGACGCGAAAGTGGAGTGGATGTGTTGCCTGGACAAGGTGCAGGTAAAGTAAGTGTGTGCTGTGTGTGAGTGTGTTGTCGTAAGGGCGTGTCTGCGTGCATATGTGTGTGTAAATATAATATGAATGAATGGAGAAGTGGGTGGGTGGGTACTATGATGTGTATGAACATTTTGGTTGTGGGTGGTATAGAGGTGTCGGTTGTATGGATATCATATATGCAGTTGTTTAAAAAGAAAAATATGAAAAAGGGAGACTAAGGGTTGAAGAAATAGACTATATTTAGTATAGGATATGCTGTTGATTCCGGTACTGAGGTTAACCCTATGACATTGTTTTGGTTTAAAGTCGCACCTCTCATCTTTTGAGGATCAGGGCACATCTGGTTAGATTGGGCACAAAGAAGACGGAAAAAAAGTAAATATTATAGATATTAAGCGGTTTAATTAATGTACTGATTATTATATAGAGTTATCTTAAAGGATACAAGTCATGTTGACTTAGGTATCCAAGGAAATATATTTTAGTTGCATTAAGAAATTTCTGGTATTTGGAAGTGTTTATGATCTTAAGTTCTCGTGTATCGTTGGATTGAATAAAATGAATTGAATTGAACATATATATATATATATATATATATATATATATATATATATATATATATATATATATATATATATATATATATATATATATATATATATATAACTCAAAAACTAATAGGCCGATTTTAATGAAATCTGGCAAATACCTTTCTTTTGTAAGTGGCTTGGATAAGATTGTTAGCCATGAAAATCGGACCCGGTTTTCCGGGATAAGTTTGGGTTTTCTTTCGGGAAAAAATTTTCTTCGAAATAACAAAGCTACGGTAACCAGATTTGGCCCGTAGGTTCACGTTATAAAAGGTAAATCACACACCAAAACCAGTATCATAATAATTTGTCGTGAACATATGAGTCAGAAATAACCATCCCTCTGATGAATCACGGGGCCGGTAGCGCTATGTCTAAAACCAAAGGTTAGATTTCTCGCATCTAATCGAAATGAAATTTCGTGACTAATTATTTTCAGGGACGACAAATTAACAGGACACGTACAACAAATTCCTGAAGCAAAATCCCTCCAAAAAAACACCTTCTGCGATTTTTTCCTGTGGTAGTGCTGAGTGCAGAGAAAAAAATCCGAGTTCTCCAATTTTTGCAAAATCGACTGTCGCAACAAATAATTTTTAGATACATCAATGTTTCACTATTTCTGTTAAAATTTATCGGGATACATTGAAAATTCTACACGTTTTTATTACTGTATATCTGTATACTTTTTATTACAGTATTTTACTGTATATGACTGAACCATGAGTAGAAGCGATTCTCACTTTTTAATGCCCACGAAATTGTACCCTAAAATTTTAGCAAAATTATTTTTTTTCAGACATTTGTCGTGGGTGACATACGAATTTGTCGTGCCCGAAGTTGATTTGTCGCGAAAGTGCACTTCGTAAAAATAGGAAAACTGATAATTTTTGCTGCGTACTTTGCACTAAAAGAGGTGGATAATCACCAGGAGGCGTTTTTTGTGGAGTTAATCTTTTTTAGAAATTTCTCGTGTGTGGTATACGAATTTTTCGTGCCCGAAAATGATTTGTGGGGAAAGCACGTGTTGCAAAAACCAGACAAGATATAATTTTTTCTCCGCGCTCAACACTACCACAGGTCTAAATAATCAAGGGTGTTTTTTTGCAGTGCTTATTTTTTAGAAATTAGCCGTTGGTGATATACGGATTTGTCGTGCCTGAAAATGGTTTGTCGTAAAAGTACATTTCGCAAAAAAACAGAGGTTATAATCTTTTCTCCACACTCAGCGCTAACACAGGTGGACATGAGCAAAGGGTGTTTTTTTTTTTGTGGAGTGATTCTGCCTCAAGAATTTGCCGTGGTTGCCCTATTGATTTGTTGTGCCTGAAAATAATTCGTTACGAAATTTCATTTCGCAGAGATACGAGAAATGTAACCTTTGGTTTTGAACATAACGCTACCAACCGCGTGATTCATCAGGGGGTGGTTATTTTGGACTTAGGTGTTCACGACAAATTATTATGATTAAAAAGGTATTAGAATTAAAGGCTTTTTTACCAGACAATTATACACTGTCTGCTAGAAAAAGCATTTAATTGTAATTCATTTTTAATCATGACAAACCAAACAAATTATGATACCGTGAGCGCTTTTTGCCACGAATTTAGCTGCGTTAGGAATAAGGTAAGGCTAACTTTACTGTCTAGTTGGCGTTACCATTCGTTTTTCTTTTAAACAAACCGCGACAAATTTTATCTTTTAATGACAAATTTACGACAAAAAAACTCTGGACGCAGCAAGTGCGTTATGGTAGTGAATTTTCATAAAAATGTTTTTAAAAGCAAATATGTTTTTTTAATAAAGCAGGCATCAAATTTGATTATACTCATTTATACTCATTATATCTTACAAAGAAGCTGTGCTTGTGCTTGTATCAACATAATTTTGTAAAAATCCTCAAATAATCAAACTGTCAATCTATATATTAGAAACAATGGGCCATGTTTCAACAAAATAACTTTACTGTTTGAAAATCTACAAAAATTTCCGAAAGCAAACTTAAATTGATCCCGAAAAAACTGGTTTTCTGGTCAACCTTATAGGTTAATAGCAAATTGATTCAAATTTGAAGCATTTAATGAAAATTCGCTACCATAACGTATTTGCTGCGTCCCGAATTTCTTTTCTTACAAAGATGTATTATATTTCGATGGAAAATGCAATAACATTGGGCGTGTTCGTTAAAAAAAAAAAGAAAATTTGAATCACCAACGACTTATGGGCCAGCCTGTAATTGTGGAACTATTTTTTAAGATGTAGCTCAAGACACCCTATAATTAATGTATACAACTTTTTTTCGTAACGGATATATTGAGCTTTAATCATTTTTTACGAAAATTCGACAAAAATGATATACCATTAAACGATAAACTCCATAGCCAACACTACTGCTAAAGCATCAGAGAAAGGGTCTATTTGAAATGAATTTTCTGGGAATATTTTAATAAAATGAAGGACAATGACGATTGAAACTAATAGTTCAGGCTTTGTAAAACAATATTCTTGAAACATTTTCCTTCCGTAGATCATATTAGTTTCAGGTTCATTGCCTAAATATTATAAATTCTGACGTTTTAAATCGCGACTTTGACGTTTTGAGGAAAACCCAAATTTATGTTTCTTTAAATACCTGTAACTTTTTTGTCCTTTAACCTACAGAGCTAAATTTTGGCAGGTAGCTTACCTATAGTGATCGAAACCCGCGTACCCCTTACTTTGTTAATTCCGGAGATATAATTTTTTTCGAATGAAAACTCAAAATTTTCCCGGAAAACCTCGTCTGATTTTCCTGAGTAACGAACTTGTTCAAGCCATTTACAAAAGGAAGGTACATGCCAAATTTTATCAAAATCGGCCCATTATTTTTTGAGTTATCGGTGTGATATATATATATATATATATATATATATATATATATATATATATATATATATATATATATATATATATATATATATATATATATATATATATATATATATATATATATATATATATATATATATATATAAACATATAAAAATTGAAACTAACCCCGGATATGGGTTCTAGGGGTCCTAGTTCGCGCTCATTTTCAAAAATTTTTTCAAAATTCAAAAGTCGGGATCTCCCCATTAGTGAATTTTTTCTACGAAAATTCACTAAAAACGACAATCCATGTAATGGCATTGCAAAATTGCGACATGATATAGCTAACTTAATGGGCGTAACCTAAAGTTACATGGAAATATCAAAGAGACATAACATTATTAATGTAAAGGATATAAATATTCAGTAAATGTTCAATCAATAGACGTAGAAATGTTTCTAAATTGATTTAATAAATGTCAACATATTTACAAAGTATTATAATTTGAGCCCGTTCTATATATCGGAAAAGTTAATCGGCTATATTAGTGAATTTTCGTAGAAAAAATTTACTAATAGAGAGATCCCGACTTTTGAATTTTGAATTTTTTTTTGCAATTAGCCAGGAAAATCGAACGAGGTTTTCCGGAAAAATTTTGAGTTTCCTTTCGAAAAAAAATTTATCTCAAAAAATAAAAAGCTACACCAACCAAATTTGGTAGGTAGATTAACGATATAAAAAGTAAACTATGCACCAAAATTTAGATTTCTATGTTACAAGAAAAAAAAGTTATAATAAAATATTTGGGGCCAGGTCATTTCTATGAAAATTCACTACCATAACGCACTTGCTGCGTCGACGCTTTTTTGATATCTATTACATGTACATTACAATCCTACTGTTTCTGGGTTTGTGCCGTCTACTATAATAGAGCCGTCGGTTCATCTAGAATTGGTTTTTAGTTGCGCAAAGATAACTGGAAAGGTCTGCTATATTTAGTTTTTTTAAAGAAATCAAAATTCCGGGCGCAGCAAGCGCGTTATAGTAGCGAATTTTCATGTTTTGTAAAACATAACGTAACTTGTTTGTTACCTGTTTCAACTTATTTATGTTAAATCTAGTGTGTGGGTGACATACATTTATCTGCACAAACATATATATTAAATTTAAGTTGCTGATTCTTTAAACAAAAATTTCACTTCAAGCATGTTAACTTTTTCTGTCAATATAATATGTCAGGCAAATGGATTCCCTTGTGTCGGTGATTGGGAAAAGTCGCGGAAATAGACCGACGTTAAAAACATAGTCGACTATATGCTTAAGGAACACTAAGTGGAATTTTCTTTAAAAAATCAGAATATGTAACCGCACTACTGACAGATCTAAACAGGAGTAATAGATAAGCAGTTATGTGCCTTTTTGGAATACTATCATATAAAACTAACCAGACAAATTTTCATAGAGATTTTTTTTAAATTTATTAGAGTTTTGACTTTGAGAACTGGCTCATTCAGTCACTGTCAATCTTCAAAATCAACAAGGATGGATCTGACCTTGCTTTTCATTATAGAAAAACCTGTCTTAAGAATGTTAATCTAACAAGCTCTTTAACTTTTTTCTTTTACCTTCTTTTATCTCCCTATACGCTTGCTGTTTACTAAAAATATATCTTAAAAAATAAACTTCATAAAGCATAAAATTAGTAGACCTAACAAATGTTAAGTAAAAGAATTGCGTTGGCATCTGTTTATTGGAGTAAACCTCATTAAAGGGAGTCCACATTGCAGATAAATATTCTAGTTAGGAACGTACCTAAACATCAAATATAACTTTAACGCTATTCATAAGTGCACTTGGAGAAACCCAAATCACCACAACACCTATTTTTAAAGACTTAACGATCGTTTCGCTAACAATGTTAGCTTCATTAGAGGATGAAATATCAGGTATTTAAATTAGGTCTTTAGAAAATGTGTTGTGGTGACTTGGGTTTCTCCAAGTGTACTTATCAGTGCTCATCACAGGTTCAATCTTGACTTAGTATTTAACGCTATTCTATACTATTTTGCAGGAATTTTAACACCATGAGAGGGGAGTAACACTTTTCACATGTTTAGCAAATGCTAACTCAAAAGTCAAACTCAACTCCAAGATTCATAACTTAGATTTTGCGAAAAATTGAGCATGATGATTTAGTCTCGATAGCGGTACTCAACAGAACGAAGACGCCATCTGAAAGTACAAATAAAATCTTTTTGAGTATTTAGGAACAGCCTACTACCCAGATAATTATAATATAAATTCGGGACGCAGCAAGTGTTTTATAGTAGTGAATTGTACGCTATTAGTACGGCATATTACTTAACGTATTACTTTAAATGTAAACAGGCCTTGAAGCTCGGTTTTAAAGGACCTAATACGCGCTCACTTGAAGAACTTTTTCAAGCGGGTTGCCATCGATATATTTCTATTATCATTATCATTTTAATCTTGGATCCTAGTTCTTTTTGAGAAAAAAATTTAAATGCCCAAAACTAAATTTTCTATGAAGTTAGCAAATTAAATTTTGGTATATCTAGGTACCGTAAGTCTCTTTTAAATAAATTTATATTATAAATTTCATTGAAGTTATCAATAATAACAAATGTTTGCTGAAAATTACAATTTTAGACTCAAATTTGGCAAAGTTATCCAGACGTTTTAAAGAAAAATGGGACACTATTGTTTCTACCAAATGTTAATATTAGTAAAACAAAACAAAATGTTACATGCATCGGGCGGGAATGGAACCCGAGCCGCCTGCGTGGAAAGTACATTCTACCACTAAACTACATATGGTATCTAATAAACTATTGTTTATTTACGTGGTAGTTATAGAAACGGAAACTTGCTGCCCCAGGAAAATTTATATTATATTATAAAACTAAATTATATAATTAATTGACTTGTGATTTGATATTTTGCCGGTCGCTAAAAGACATTTGTCTGTTTCGATCTTAGAAGATGTCTTATTATTAAGTTTAAAGATAAAAAACAAACGGGTTTAAAATCTATTTCAAAGAGGCGCGAGCAAGTAAACTCTTTTTGCCATCAGGTTACAAACAACTGATCGATCTTCAGTATGATAAAAAGGCTTGTCAATTTTCCGGAAATTAATCATCGTCATTTTTGTAGAATGTAATTATTTTTAAACATTAATGTAGCATATGACAACCAGACTAGAGTCTAATTAAGCAGTGAAGGCTTCATGTTTAAAACAGATGTTTGGCTTTCATGTTGACTAAACTCTCCTTGCACGTGATCTTCGGTGATAATTTATTTTACAAACTGTATGTAGCATTTTTATTATTTATCTTGTTTCAACGTACACAAGAAACATTTTTAAATAGCTTTTCAGCCCTTTGTTTATACTAGTTCTTAAATTGGCCACCAAACAACAACAAATTGTCCAAACGCCGGTATAGGTATTTTTGTTTTCTCTAATATATAGACTTCATTAAGTTTTTGTGAAAATAATAATTTACAAAAATGTCACCCATATGTTATGAATGTTTTAGATAGCACTTTGTTAGAACTTTTTTTTTTCAGGCAAACCTGTTTAAGTTAATTAGAGAAAACTATTAGATGCGACTCTTTTTAATGTACGAACTAAGGATTTCCTAGAATTTGTTTAAGGACGTCGTCTCAATAATTATAAACGACCCGTAAAACCGATAATGAAGCCCTGAAACATTTAAAAGTCCTGATGCAGCAAGTTCCTTATGGTAGCAAATTTTCATTCATCGTTCCATTACCTTAGGAACATTAAATTTCATACATTGTATAGCAATGAGTGAAGATTGGAACCTGTAATGAGCACTGATAAGTATAATTTGGAGAACCCAATTCATCACAATACAGTTTTTAGACCTGACGATCGTTTCGCTAACAAAGTTAGCGTCAGAGTAACTAAACTGGTTTAGTTATAAAACAGATATTTTTTAATTATTAAATAATTAAAGAAAGTTAAGTTTACTCATCCCTCTGATGACGGTAACTTCGTTAGCGAAACGATCATCAGGTCCAAAAAATGTATTGTGATGAATTGGGTTTTCCCAATTGTACTTACATAGTATAGGCTTCATAAGGGAACGTTCTGTACCAACTTCTGTTATAATATCTTTCTTATTTTCGGAAAAACACAAATTTTTTCAAAGAAAAAAAGCGGTTCGATTTTCCAGACTAACCAACCTCTTCAAACTAACCATTTAAGAAACCCACATGCCTAGTTTGGTTAAAATTGTTCAATTATTTTACTTCGACATCGTCTTAAACATGTGGAACTAGAGTAACAGGAACGGAAAATTTAAAATAAAATTAACTCAGTTAAAAAGCCTGATTTGCGAAGAAAAAAATGTGTCGGTCCGTCGGTCTGTAGGTCCACCTGTGTGTTAGTTCCCCCGATAACTTTCGAATGGATTGAGCTATCGATTTCAAATCTTGTACATAGATAGCAGTATACCAACAAACGGTTCGGATTGTTTTTGACCGAAACTGCTCCAGGAGAAAGGTGATACATTGGTTGATTCAAATTTGCACATTAACATTGAAAATTGAGTAGTAATGCGTTTCATGAGATTTTTTTAAGAATAGAAATATTACGACGGACCTGACATTTTCTCATGAAATTCAAGTGGGGTTTGATTATGTAGGGGTGAAATATCAATTTGTTTTGTAATTGAGCCATCGACATCAAGTTTGCGCCAGCGCATTCTTGCTGAATGTTGTCGGATAACACCCGAAATGCTTCGGAATATGATAAATCGATTTGAACAAAATTTGTTTGTTTTGTATGGAGACCGGTGGAGGTTATTTTCAGCATTTTCTCAAGTCATGTTTCAGCTGCTAGAAAAACCCATGCCTTTGTACCACACTTTTCGATAAAACTTTTTTGTTTCCGCAATGTCATTAATTTTTTAGGTCATACTTTGCAACTTTTGTATTGAATTTTCTTCGCAAACGTTTTAGAGATTTCCAAAACTGAGTACACGATTGAGTACAGAATCGAGTAGCCTTTCCAGTGATCTGTCAGTCGACCCTAGTTGCTGTTTAAAATTTTGTGTAGGGATGAAGTATCAGCTCTGACATTCGCGCGAAAATGTGTCCCCATCAAAAACAAAGTCGATCTGTCCGAGTGTTTTAAAAAAAGATAACTTTAAATACACAATCACCCGCTTGTATAGTTTTCAATGGGCCACCTGTATATAAGGTAGCATAAAAAACAAAAGAAATGAAAAATTTAAACTGAACCTGGATCTGGGCTCTGCAGGTTCTAGTTTTATAAAAAAAATGAAATTTTGTGATTTCGTCATAAGCGTTTTTTTTCTATGAAAATGCAGTTGCGAGTATTTCCGCGACTGCGGTAAATCACCGACGCCAGGAGCAGTTTCGTCTCACTCTCCGGAAAATTTTGCCGAACCCCTGCCTTTCTGTAAGGAAGGTAGGAGGTAGACCAACGGCTTTCCGCCCCCTCCAAAGGGTGGGACATGCAAACACTCAACTTTCTCAAACACCATGCCACAATCTCGGTTGATGTTAATTTTACAGTTTGTACTGAAAAAGTGAAAGGTCCCCCTACTGGGAGTCGAACCCAGAACCATTGGACAGAGGCAAGCGTCCTTACCACTGGACCACCGAGGCTGCTCTATAAAGTGGTTTAAAAACAAATTATTATAATATGTGGACTTTAGAAAAAAAGCAAATTCCAGGAATACTAAAGAGAATAGGGGTCATTAAGTTGTATATTTTTCATGTATATCAAAAACTATCTATTCGTTTCATTGATTGTTGTTGCCCTTACTTGGTGATACTGGACCACACTACATACATACTTGGAGACTACTCCTCTGGCTTCATTGTTGGGTTTCGTTTTTGTAGGTGAAGGACGTAGCCTGCGCGCAAACTAACTGGAGCAAGTGGCCCTTCTGAACTCTAGATTATCTAGGATGTTCTTTAACGGTTCTGTTTCGCTGCTTGACAGCATACTCAGACAGATAAAAATTGAATCAAAACGAAATCATGACAACTACAAATAAAGATCAGTTGCCATGTTGTGAATTTTGAAACAAAATTTCAATAATTAAGCAAATAGCATTTAATAATGGCTACTCTGTTAAAATAATAGATAAAATGATCGAGAGAAAAGAATACAAATTAGCGATTAAGTTAATTTATCCAAATATTAGAGACAAAAAAGACAACAGGTATGATTCGATAACTTATTTTGGAACCATTGCAGAAAATATTGCAAAAATTTTAAATACCTGTACAAATACAAAGATATCTTTTAAATCTTACAACACGACGCGTGATTTGTTATTTGATGCGAAAGAAAAATTAGTTTCTTGACAAAAGCTGGAGTTTTAAAATTAGTTCTACACATTGTAACGCAATCTACAGAGGTCAAACTCCTAAAAATCTTGACACCCGATACAAAGAACATATTTCTGCATTTAGAAATAACCACGCTAACAAATCTACATCTGCAAAGCATATTATTTATACGGAACATAGACCTACAGTAAATAACCGCATACAACCACAACATTTTTGCAATGACAACCGTAAACAAGAATTTTTTGAAGCTTTAGAAGTGAAAACGCACACACACGACAATAGCTACCTTGTTTTAAATGAGCAAACTGATTTAATGAATTCCCATTTCTTGGATGTTCTTCTTCATAGTTAAATTAATCAAAGAAAATAAATCTAACTATTTTTTCAAAAAAGTTATAATAATATAATGAGTTGATGTATGTCGATATTTTCATTGTATAGAGTCTGCTTTATTACTGTTATTGTTTAGTTATTTTATTGTTGTCACTGTTATTATAGTTATTACTGTTATAGTTTAGTTCCATTTTTATATTAAATATTCACATACATCACGTAGACATTTTGAAAGCTTCCGCCGTCATTTGTGTTTCATTTTATTTTCAATTTTGAAGAATTTGTTGATCAAAACAACATAATATAGCAACATGTCTTTATTTATAGTTGTCAAGATTTCGTATTAATCAAATTTTAACTTGTATGAGGATGCTGCCAAGCAGCGAAAGTAATTACAGAATCGTCGAAGAACATCCTAGAATATCTAGAATTCAGAAGGGCTACTTGCTATAGTTAGCTTACGCGCTGGCTACAAAAACGGAACCCAACAGTGAAGCCAGAGAAATAGTCTCCAAGTCTGTGTGTAGTATGTATTCGTTGACCATGTTTATTTTATATTTTACTGCCAGCCAAATATTTGTCAAAAGCATAATGTCTAAGTACTGAAATGCTTTAATTTTAATGAGTGAAGATTGTACTTACTTTAATTTTGTTATTGAAAAATGTGCTAATGGTTTAGAGCCACGGCCGTTGAATGTGAAAAACAACAACTATTTTGCTACTTTTAGGTTATCCTTTTTGGACGTGTCAAAAATTACCTGCAATTAAAAAAAAAACTCGAGTAGCAAAACGAAAAATAAGATTTTTTTAGGAAAAACAAAAATGTCAATTATACATAAGGTGGTTGAATTTATTTTCTGTTAGGTTACGTTAGGTTCCATGGTGAGTGGGTTTTTCAGTCCCTCCACTCCCACCATAGGTCTATTGTGGCTCACGACTAACTGTTTGACGGGGTTGTCTCGAGGCTTTTTCGCCCGCTGCTAAGGTGTTCTGTAATCTAAGTGAAATCGCTTGCCCGTTTCGAAGCCCACAATCTCCAGTGATTATTCCACCTCTTTAAAGATCTCATCCTCTCTATGAGTTCGTTTAGACCCGACATCCGCCATCAATGCGGTATCACATAAAATTTGTTTTCCGAGGAAAAACCAAGCGAAGTCGCTTGCCCGTTTTGAAGCTGATAGTGGAGGTCTCAACCTCTACGGGTTATCCCACCCCTCTAGAATCACTGACTGGGTGGTATCATATGGAACTTCGCTTCCGAGCATATACAAGCGAAGTCACTTGTCCCTTTCGAAACCCAGAGTGAAGATCTCAATTTTCAGGGGTTAATTAGCCTCTAACTAGTTCGAATAGACCCGACATCCTCTAGTGTTTGACTTAAGGCGGTATCATAACATGAATAATCGCTTCCGAGCCCTTGAGCAACATCCAAGCGATGACTCTTGCCTCTTTAGAAACGTATAGTAGTTCAGGTCTCAACCTCTAGTTGTTATTTCTCCTGCCTAGAGGTCTCAACTTCCTCCAGAGATCATCCTAACCCAACATCCCCTAGTGTTTGAGTCAAGGTGGTATAATACGGAGCTCCGCTCTCAACTCCACTTGTTCGCCTCATACGAGGCGAGATACTTTGGTCCTATTCTTTTGATTTCTTTTTAAAACAGAGCTATTATTATTTTTTAAATTAAATTAATTTGTTTATATGCTTATTAAACCTTATGTACAAGTAAAAAGGTTTGGTCAAAGTGTAAAATGAATAAGGCGTAAGCAGCCAAAAAATAATAAAATAACAGCAACATTTCTCAAAAAATAAAAGAAAACTATTTAATAAACAAGCTTGTAAATTTAGATCGTAATCAAAATTGCAAAAAAGTTAAATATCATTAATATGCTATGTCTTTTGTCATCGAACTTAAATGTATACCTAACATTTAATTTAGCTGCTTGATACATATGTAGGTATCTTTGAAAATGGCCGCTAACGCTTTTAACAATTGGGTTTCTTAGTCTAGACGATCATAAGATTTGTAAGATACGCTGTACTTCAATACATTGTCAAAAAACCCTATGCAGCCACATTTTAGTGAATTTTCTTTAAAAAAAATCACTAATGAGGAGATCCCGACTTTTGAATTTTGAAAAAATTTCTACAAATGAGCGCTAATTAGGCCCCCTAGAACACATATCCGGGGTCAGTTTCGATTTTTATATGTTTATATATATGTTCGCAACATTTAGGCAAAGAACTTGAATCTTATACGGGCTATGGAAAGAAAATGTCTCAAGAAGAATGTTTTACAAACCCTGAAGCCTTCGTTTCAACCGTCATTGTCCTTCATTTTACTAAAATGTTTCCAGAAAATTCATTTCAAATAGACCCTTGCTCTGATGCTTGGCAGTAGTCTTAGCTATAGAGTTTATCGTTTAATGGTATATAACTTTTGTCGAATTTTCGTAAAAAATCAATAAAGCTCAATATATCCGTTATTCTACAAGATATGAAAAAAAAATTGTATACATTAATTATAGGGTGTCTTGAGCTACATATTAAAAAATATTTCTATAATCACAGGGTGGCCTATAAGTCGTTGGTGATACAAATAATATTTTTTTTAGTCGAAAACGCCTTATGTTCTTGCATTTTCCATCAAAATATAATACATGTTTGTAAGTAAAGAAATTCTGGACGCAGCAAGTGCGTTATGGTAGGGAATTTTGATTAAATGCTTCATATTTGAAAAGCCCAATTTGCTATTAACCTATAAGAAACGGATTTTTTCGATTACACTTTAAGTTTACTTTCGGAAATTTTTGTACGTTTTCAAACAATAAAATTATTTTGATGAAACATGGCACATTATTTTTACTATATAGGTTATACTGGTAATCAAATTTGATGCCTGCTTTCTGAAAAAAATACACATGTTTGCTATTAAAAACATGTTTATGAAAATTCACTACCAGAAGGCACTTGATGCTTCCCGAAGTTTTATTATAATAATGAACAAGATTTCTAACCACAGGTAGACAAATACTTTCACATAGGGTAAACCCGGCCTGGATCTATTAGATGAAATAATTAATACCCCCAGGCTTATGCCAAATCCCCGTAAAACAATTTTCATCGCGGTCTACCGCGTTTGATCAAAAGCATTGAAAATGTTGTTTTCCTATGGTGAAAACTAGAATTAATTTTGAAGCAATGTTGAATACTGTTTCCGACAGCTTTTTTATTTATCTCCAGGGTCTCTCATTTATCTTCTGTTCACTTGCTATTTACCCAGATAACAGGATAATAAAGCATCGTTCGGAGTTACCAAACACAATAATATCATTGCCATTATGTTTGTCGATAAATATTTAATTTCACCTTTAATTCGCAGTACTACTGTAGCTGATTGTTTTACAATCATTTGTTATCGAATGCCAATCGTTTCAATTGTGTATTTACGCAGTAGAATGATCCGATTGAACATATCAACAGCAAATCATTTACATACTAATATCTTTAGTATGCATATTTTAGATATAATAGGGCTATGCCACTTTCAGATATAAGCATTTAAAAGGCTTTTTAACAAATTGATAAATAATAATAATAAATAAATAAACACATATATAAAATTAAAAAAATAATAAGAAACGTATATTCTAAGGCGCTCGCTAAATCCATTATTGTGCTGTCTCGCAATGAATTCTGAACTCTACAAGATATGATAAAGATTATACAAAAAAATAATTTAAATCATTTTCGCAAGTCTTTGGACAAAAGCGTGTAATAGTAATTGAAGGCAATGGTTAAAGCATTAGGAAAACTGAATTAGTAAAGCAAAAAGTATCCATGATTTGGCATGTCAAAATTTGAAGTTCTCTGAATTTGGTGCAGAAGTGTCAAATCAATTTGGATGTAACCTTATAAATTATGCAATGATACAGCACAAGTCTAAGCGTTCTTGTATTAACATACTGTATGATTTTTGTCAATAAACTATAATAATAATAATAGTAATTATATGCGTGTGTCTGCGTGCGTGCGCACGTGCGTCTGTTTCTCTGTGTGTGTGTGTGTGTTTGTGTGTGTGTGTGTGTGTCACACCGATAAATCAAAAAATAATAGGCCGATGTTGATGAAATTAGGTCAGTACCTTCCTTTTACAAGTGTCGTGGATAGGTTCGTTGGTCAGGAAAATCAGCCCGGTTCTTCTCGGAAAATTTTGTGTTTTCTTTAGAATTTTTTTTTATATCTTCGGAAAAAGCAAATTGATGACGACCAAATTTGGTACGCGGATTTATGTCATAACAAGTAAACTATGTACCAAAACTTAGATCTGTAACTTAAAAGACAAACAAGTTATAGTTATTTAAAGAAAACAATTTAGGGATGTTCCTCTTAAAACGTCCAAGTCGCAATTTGAAACGTCAAATTTGGCAACATTTACGCAACGAACCTGTAACGAATACGGGTTATGTAGACAAAATGTAGCAAGAGTGTTTTACAAACCCTTAAGTTTTAGCTTAAACCATCGTTGTTCTGCAATTTTTAATGAATTTCCGTAGACATAATTCGCTAATGAGGAGAACAAAAATATTCTTCAAATGAGCGTGAACTGGGGTCCGTACAACCCACATCCGGGAATAGTTTAAGTTTTTATCTGTTTTTACATATACAGGGTGACGCATTTCTGGTAATGCTCAATATATCCGTTAATATACAAGATAGGAGATAAAATTGTATACATTAATTATGGGGTGTCTGGAGCTGCATCTTATAAAATTATTTTTACAATCTCGGTGTGGACCATAAGGAGTTGGTGATACAATTTTTGTAATCGAACATGCTTTATATTATTGCTTCTTTGCATTTTCTTTCGAAATATAATGCATGTTTTTAAGAAAAGAAATTTGGGACGCAGCAAGTGTGTTATGGTAGCGAACTCTCATTACATGCTTTAAATCTTAATATCTCAATTTGCTATTAGCCTAAGGTTTGTTGACCAGGAAACCAGTTTTTTCGAGAACATTTGAAGTTTATTTTTCGATAATTTTTGTGCATTTTCAAACAATAAAGTTATTTTCAAAAAATATGGCACACTGTTTCTACTATGTAGGTTATACTGGTAACCAAATTTGATCCCAGCTTTCTTTATAAAAAAAAAGACATATTTGCTATTAAAAACATGTTTATGAAAATTAACTATCATAACGCACTTGCTGTGTTCAGACTTTTTAATTAGCTTTTTCTTCGTGCCTTATATAACAAGTACAATATCACTTAAACAGAATTTAAAACGGCATTTATTTTGATAAAAAATATAAACGTGTCCTATCAAAAATTGTTGATTTCACTAACTTTTTTATGAAGACCTGAATTAAAAATGTAACAAGTTCATTTCATTTTGACTGATTCTTATAACATATATTGTTTGTATTTGTCAAGGCAGAAAAATCAAAGGGCATTTTAAAAAATGATACATTTTCAATTCCATCTTGTATATTCCAAACAAAACAAAATTTTTAAATTTTATTGACACTCCAAAATAAGGCTATGGTTATATTAGTTTTTGGCCAAAAACACTGGTTACTTATTATATAAACGGGTCGCAAATGCTATACCTTGTACATTGTGTACATACAGCTTTTATACCAAAATAGCATCGGCAAGGGATATGTCACATGTCTTCCTACCTTAGATCCATTTTGTGTCAGTATCGATAAGCACTACACAAGATACATGAGCTAGTACAGAACGCAATCAGGTAATGGAATAATAACCGAACACATTTACGATTTGTGTCAAGGGTAGGGTGTTTATTTATATCAATCAATCTGTATGCGAAGCGCCACCAACCAAAGGAAATTACGCTACATCCCTGTGTTGCCCATTACCCGCAAATACTTAACGGGTAATTATAAGTTTACATGGAATCGTGATTTGGTTTTCTCTAATATATCATTGCTTAATATTTATTATAAAAATAGCACAGATTATATAATGCTACACCTAAAAGACAGAAAATGATCATTAAAGCGAACGGCAAGGCGTTGATTATTCCAACAAAAAATGGGATGAAATTGAGTCTTCCAACGACGAATTTAACATGTTTTAGCCTGTTTTAATAGAATCAATCAAGATTTTTAGCAACTTTTTATAAGGAAAATATTGCTTATAGAGAGGATATATATATATATATATATATATATATATATATATATATATATATATATATGTATATATATATATATATATATATATATATATATATATATATATATATATATATATATATATATATATATATATATATATATATATATATATATATATATATATATATATATATGGAGGTTTTAGAACAGTAGGTTCACCACTTTCATCCATGTTGTAAATACGGGAGGGCCTAGTGATCCCAGTTTTAAAATTGATTTTAATGTATCAACAAAAAGAAAAAGAATTTGTGACCTATCAAACGCCACGGCCCTTGCAGCGGAAACCGGTTCGGGTTGACAAAAGGTATTTGTGGATGCCCTTTTCTAAATTCCTGTAGCCATTTATTGCTAGAATTTCTGTTTTAAAAACAGTTGAGAATGCCATTGTTAATGGCAAATTGATAAGCAAGTTTTTGTTTTGTTTCTGTGATTATAAAACCAGACAATCGCGATTATACTGAGATATAAGACACGAAGCACGTGCCGCCACCTCGTTGCGGAACCAAGTAGTATGTTGTCACGGCAGCTGCAAATAACACAAAGTATTAAAAATAGGGATTGTATACAACCAACTAACAATTTAGTAAATTGTCAGCCCTGTCCCATTTCTACCTTAATATAGGGACAACGTAGGTAAGGCTATATGCATTCTCACCACAATTAGTAGCGTAGATCGGTTTCGCTCTAATTAGAGCTCGTACGGCATACTAATTGCAGCGAAAATACACCTATAAAGTAATACGGCTATGGTAGCCAGCCTTCCAACACTGATTGAGATATAAGACACGAAGCACGTGCCGCCACCTCGTTGCGGAACCAAGTACTATGTTGTCCTCGCATATCCAAATAACACAAAGTGTTAAGAATAGAGACTGTATACAACCAACTAACAATTTAGTAAATTGTCAGCCCTGGTCCATTTCTACCCTAATATAGGGACAAAGTATGTAAGGCTAGATGCATTCTCACCACAATTAGAACCGTAGACCGGTTTCGCTCTAATTAGAGCTCGTCAGTACGTCATACTAATTCCAGCGAAAAAACACCTATAAAGTAATACGGCTATGGTAGCCAGCCTTCCAACACTAAGTGAGATATAAGACACGAAGCACGTGCCGCCACCTTGTTACGTAGAAATGGGCCAAGGCTGACATTTTACTAAATTGTTAGTTGGTTGTATACAGTCTCTATTTTTAACACTTTTTGTTAATTGGAGCTGCCGTGACAATATACTACTTGGTTCCGCAACGAGGTGGCGGCACGTGCTTCGTGTCTTATATCTCACTTAGTATAGTCGCGATTGTCTGGTTTTACAATCACAGAAACAAACAAAACTTGCTTATCAATTTGCCATTAACAATGGCATTCTCAACTGTTTTTAAAACAGAAATTCTAGCAAGAAAGGCTACGGGAATTTAGAAACAGTTTAGAACAAATACCTTTTGTCAACGCGAACCGGTTTCCGCTGCAAGGGCCGTGGCGTTTGATAGGTCACAAATTCTTTTTGTTGTTGTTGATACATCAATTTTAAAACAGGGATCACTAGACCCTCCCGTATTTACAACATGGATGAAAGTGGTGTACCTACTGTTCAAAAACCTCCAAATATATATATATATATATATATATATATATATATATATATATATATATATATATATATATATATATATATATATATCCTCTCTATAAGCGATATTTTCCTTATAAAAAGTTGCTAAAAATATTGATTGTAAGGCTGGCTAACATAGCCGTATTACTTATACGTGTATTTTCGCTGCAATTAGTATGCCGTACTGACGAGCTCTAATTAGAGCGAAACGGGTGTACGGTTCTAATTGTAGTGAGAATGCATCTAGCCTTAATCGCGATTACAGTAAAAATATGTGGTTTACAAGTTTTCCTTCAAATGCTTCTTTAAATGTTATTGCAAATCGACCCAGAACCTTCACTAGATAACTACCGACAATTGTCCATACTTTCTAGTATAAGTAAGATTTTTGTAAAGCTAATATTTAGACGACTGTATGACTTTCTAGAAAAAAATTATTAGACAGAATGGTTTCGTTAAGGGGAGATCTATTTACCGACTTATGAAAAATGTAATTGAGGCTGGAGAGGAAGTTTTGGGAGTATTTTTAGACTTATCAATTAGGCAAGGGATACATCCTTGGACCTCTTCTGTTCTAATGGGGAGATCCCGACTCTTGAATTTTGAAAAAATGTTTGCAAATGAGCGCGAACTAGGACCACTAGAACCCATATCCGGGGTCAGTTTCAATTTATATATATATATATATATATATATATATATATATATATATATATATATATATATATATATATATATATATCTATATATGTATATATGTATGTATGTATGTATGTATGTATCACACCGATAACTCAAAAAATAACGGGCAGATTTTGATCAAATTTGGCATGTTTCTTTTGTAAGTAGCTTGAATAAGTTCGTTAGCCAGGAAAATCGGATGAGGTTTTCCGGGAAAATTTTTAGTTTTCTTTCGAATTTTTTTAAATCTCCAAACATAAAAAGCTATGATAACCAAATTTGGTACGTACGTTTACGATATAAAAAGTAAACTGTATGCCAAAGTTTAGATTTCTATGTTACAAGGAAAAAAAGTTATCATAAAATATTTCGTGACGGATCATTTCTATGAAAATTCACTGCCATAACGCCTTGCTGCGTCCAGACTTTTTTATATACACCTCGGATTTGCCTGAAGTTATGAAGAGTTATCACATAACACTTTATGTGGATGAAACTTGTAGTTCCCAAGCAGCATAACATATCTGGTGCATTCGGATAATGTGGAGATAAAATGGAGTCAGTTTAGCCAGTGGTTGATCGAAAACAACCTAAGACTAAATGTAGATAAGACAAGTCGACCTTTGAATTATTTTAAGGACGAAAAAAGGTCCTTCCAATTTTCCAATCAGACAGTATATATTGCCTATAGTACAATATTCTTGGAAATAGGGGTTCAGAGTCAGTTAAATTGGAGGGCACATGATGCTTACATATCATCCAATATTTCGTCATATGCCCTTCGAATGGCTTCAGCGCCGGTGCGATTACAGTGTGTATTCAGTCCCTGCTGTGATATAGGGTTAATTTTAAGGAGCTTCAGTTGAGGCTGAACATTTGTTCATTACTAAAAGCGATGTCTGCGAGGTGTTTTTGGCCTCAAATATAATGAAACGTGTCGGGATGTTTTTAGGAGCAACAAAATACTCACTCTTCGATGTATAAATGGAGAATGTATGTTTTGTTAAGCAGAACATGGATCTAATGGAGGAGTTTGAGATACAGCATACTTATTGGACAATAGTGATGGGTCGTTATTTAATTGTCAGCTATTGTTAAACGGTTACGGAGCCGTAACGGTAACCACCAGTTATGGATTTATAAAAATAGCTGCTTAAAAAGTAACGCTTTTTACACAAAGCTAGAATTCGGAGTCGTGTCTGTTTCAGTTCTACTGCAACTAGGTTCGATGAATAAACATCGGTTTTCATCGGCAACTGTTATTTAACCATTTAACGGGATGAATAGCCTTGAGATTGGGAATGCTAAACATTATTATTTATACTCGCTCTCGCTCACAGCTTTAGGGACGTACGATCTTCGGTACAATAAAACGGTTTAATTTTAATTTTAACTTTAACCGGTTGTTGATGGGGTTACGGCATACGGACACTACTACACAGAGTTATTCTGTTAAACTGAGAAGGTGTTATTTTTGAAACAGTTAAGTTTCCCACTAGTATGTAAAGCCAAATATTTAATAATAAAAAATGTTGGGTAAAAAGATGAATTTCTGTAAAAACGTGTTATTACTTTCACTATAGACAACGCAAAATAGGGTTATTTCACGTGAAATTAAAGTACTTATTTATTTAAATTTATATACATTACCTAAGAAAACAGTTAACACGTCATTTTCGTTTGTCTGATAATAGTTATCAAATTGATAAAAAAATATGATACAACATTTTTTAATATCTATATACATTTAAATATAAAAAATTAAATGAATATATATATATATATATATATATATATATATATATATATATATATATATATATATATATATATATATATATATATATATATATATATATATATATATATATATATATATATATATATATATATATATATATATACAGGCTGTTTCCAAATTGATGCGAAAAATTTTACAGGGTGATTCTTTGGCGAAAAATAAGGGGTGTCTTTTTATTAAGTTTTTCTTAAAACCCCTTCTCCTCCAAGTTACAGCCCTTTGAAATTTTTGAAACTAATTTGAAAACAACGAATATTAAAATAAGTAAATAAACAATTAATACTATATATCTTCCTTTTTTTAACTCAAACTCAAACTCAATTTTTTATACTGTTGGCTGTTGTTTGCACAGTTTTTTAAAGTGGACTGATCGACTGATAAAGATGACCAGTGAACCGAAAATGTAACTAGAGATAGAGATCTTTCTAAGAAAGAATAAAAGCATAATGTAATAACAAATGTACAGAATAAAGGCAAATTTCTTTACGGAAATTTTATCAGCTGCGTTATGTTATGGAGTTCTTAGAATCACTCCCTGTGTAGCAATAAAAGTTCTAACGTCTAACGTCCCAAGACGTGATAAATAATGATATTTATTGATTCTTGCTGTGGCATTGACATTTACGTAAAGACCCCTCATAAAATAAATTTGTTAGAAATGACTAGTTTATAATTCCTAAAACATCTAAGTAAATACTAATATAAGACTCCTTTCTGATTTCTAAAAGTTTCACTTCAGAGTGGCAAAAGATTTACGACACGCTTATTATAATTTCTTAACCCTTTGTTTCCTTTTCATATCGACAAAATTTGAGATTTATACACTACGTGAAATAACGGGGTAAAAATACAATGCATTTATACTAGTGTGCTCGCTCTCGCTCATAGCTTTGGGAATGTAGGATACTATCGATCGACTATCCAGTTTAAAATAACTGAAGCCGTTATTTTCAACGGTTATTATTAAATAACGTTAACGGCTTTCAACTGTTAACAGAAAATAACCGTTTTTCCCATCACTATTGGACAAGACATGCAGTGAACGACCAGATGGTTCAGCCTCAGACCCCAAAATCTTTGGTGTTTAAAAGTGTTGTGGTGAATTTGTTGGAGGTCAGGTCACCGGGTAGGATCAGGGAGCAGCCAGTTAGGAAGTTCTGAAAAAGACTTGAAAGAGTTATTGTGTGATCTAGTTTTTTATAACATTAGTCAATTCTTAACTTCCGATTTTCAAGATGGGGTATGATGTGTTTGTAACTGTTAAGTATGTTTTCTTTTGTAGTTATGTGATGCCACTGTTCTTGCGTTTTGGATGTTATTCGGGGCGTGATTTTTTAGGTATTATGGTAGTGGCTTGCTTGTGTAAGCATTTTTGATTATTGGCTGTATATTTTTAGATATTTTATTTATACACTCGTGTGTGTTTTGTTCTGATAATTTTGTCCATATTATTAGATAATTTTCGTAGCAAAAATTCACCAATGGGGAAAAAAATGTTTATTTCAAAAAATAAAAAAGCTATGATAACCAAATTTGGTAGGTAGGTTTACGATATAAAAAGTAAACTATACACCAAAATCTATATTTCTATGTTACAAGAAAAAAAAAGTTATAATAAAATATTTTGTGCCAGATCATATCTATGAAAATTCACTACCATAACACACTTGCTGCGTCCATGCATTTTTTACCTTCTGGCTTATTCTACATACACAACGTATACCAAAGGACTAATAAATGTGTCTATGTCTATGTATTTCTGGCTTGTGATTAATTTTCGTATGTTATATCTGGCGTCTTTCACATTCCAGGCAAAATAACGTCATAGGCTAGGCTACGAGTATGACCTTTAAGTCTTTTAACAAATATTACCGTATTAAATAAATGAACTAAGATTGTTAGGAGAACTGAATTGAGACATTTGGAGGTAAATAATAATATGTACCTTAAAAGAAACAAAAAAGTTACAAAACTTTTACAGTATGAAATGTTTAATGTCTCACAGGCTTAATTTGGGTCTAAATGGCAAATCCGCTTAGCTGCAAAAGATGAGTGCTTTACGTAGTTAGAAGGTAATAAAACATGAAACACTAGCCTATAAACCTGCGTAAGGTACTTACATAATTATTTTACAAAGCCCGGATTACCGCAGAAGTTTTCTAAAGCAAAAAATATGTTTTTTGATTAATTCCTATTTCTGACCTAAACAGGACTTTAAATCAGTTATGGACCGACACATTAAACAATGCAAAGTAAGTTATGAAGTTGGGTAATTAAAAAAAAGTCTGGACACAGCAAGCACATTTAATAAAAATGATCGACGCGTTTTTCTTACGAAAATTATGTATATGTCAAAAAAAATTAAATTCGCCTGTAATATTTGATAGATTTTGTTTACAACACACAATATTTTGGTCTTGTGCAGTGCTGTGACCTGCAGCGGCAACCACTTTTCTATTAAATGCTTATAACTTTATTTTTTGGTTTTTAACTAACAGATCTAAATTCTCGCACATAATATACTTTTATAATGTAAGCCTACGTACCAAATTTGGTTGTTAGCTTTGTTATTTTCGGAAATACAAAAATTTTCCAAAACGATACCCAAAATTTTCCCGGAAAAACTAATTCAATGTCAAAAGTCGTAATCTCCCTATCAGCGAATTTATTCTACAAAAATTCGCTAAAAAAATAGACTATGTAATCACAGACTATATAACACTGCTTTTTAATGAAGTGAAGGACATTGATGGTTGAAGGAGAAACTTAGGCTGCCTTAAGCACACTTCCTATAACATTTCTTCTACATAACTGGCATTCTTTGTAGAATATTTGTTTCAAAGTTTCCAATTTTGATGTTTCAAATTGCGATTTTAAGACGAACAACTATAAAATTTTCAAGATACTTTTTCTGGTACGTCTTAACCGTTTACCCAAGAAAACAGAATCTTTGTCTGTAATATGCAATTTGTTAACCACACAAAATATTTTGGTCTTGTGCCATCACCAGTGGCACCCAATTTTTTGCTTTAACTGCTTATAACTTTTTTCTTTTGAAAGATCTGAACTTTGGTATAATACGTTTCATAGTAGAAATTTGCGTACCAAGTTTGGTTAACATAGCTTTGTTATTTTCGAAGATAGAAAAAAATTCTGAAAGGAAACCCTAAATTTTCCCGAAAATAACTGGTCCGATTTTCCTGGCTAACAAACTAATATCAGCCACTTACAAAAGGAATGTGTTTGTAAAGTTTTATTAAAATCGGCTTGTTATTTTTGAGTTACTAAGAAGACTCTTTTACCTTGGTTATGTTGAATTACATCTACGCAGTCATAAGTTGACGATCATCGAGCATCTACTTCTTTAATTTTATTTCACAGCAGTTGTATCAGTATGCTATATGTATAATAATAATAATAATATAAATTTATTTTTCTTATTGCACAAAGTTGATCTTCCTATACATTTAAATCTCCCATATAACAAGAAAAACCACTAGCCTGCGATCAGGCAAGCAGACGGATGTTCTGTCCCCCGGATTAATTCGCTGACCTAGGTATCTTACATTTAAGTTTTCTGGGTTTTTAACCTAGTCTAAGTACTTAACTAAACACAAAAATAATAAGGATGACCGAAAGTATTCTTAAACATAATTAATAGTGCTGCAAATTGAATCATAACTTCCATATAGCTGTGATAATCTACTCTCCCAAGAAAGACAGTCCCATGAAATGAATTTTAATGACCTGCCAACAAAGAAAATTCCGTATTCCTGTACCCATAATTTCCTGAAAGGTTATATTACTCGAGTTTTAACGAAAACACCCCTTATTTTTTCTCTACTCCTGAAACAATCTTACCCTAAAGCAATTCGAAGCGTTCCTTTGTCGGGTGCTAACTGGATACTAAATTTGAAGATGATATCTTAATTCGCTCGAAACTTATTGCGCCTAATAACAGACAGACGTACAGGTCGACAGACCGACCGACCAGCAGACAAAAAAATTCATTCCAGAATCAAGTTCTATATGTTTTGAGACTTTCCGTTTTAGCCGTTTTAGCAAAAAAAAAACGAAATTTGTCACTGATATTCCACCCCCATGCATTCAACCACTAATTTAATTTCAGCACAGGATACCAGATGTTAAATAAAATTGAAAGTTTTCTAATAAACAAGCCCTAAAACGATATAGTACTCGAGTTTGAAGGAAAAATATAAATTTTTACCAAATAACCCCCCATTCATCCCCTACCCCCTGGAGCGATTTTAACCAAAACCAATCCGTTCGTTTGTCGGGTGCTAACTGTGTACCAAATTTGAAGACTATATCTCAATTCGTTCTAAAGTTATCGTGGCTACAAACGGACAGATATACAGGCACAGACCGACAGACAAACAAAATTTGTTCCCAAATCATGTTTTCTATATGTTTTGACACTTTTTACGACGGGCAACCGAAAAACAATTTTTTTTTCACCGATGCCATACTTCCACACGTATTGACGAGGTGGAGGTAAAAAAGATCAGATGCCATCTATTGAGCACCATACAGTATGTACATATAAATTGAAACTGGCCTCGGATATGGGTTCTAGAGGTCTTAGTTTGAGCTCATTTAAAGAAATTGTTTTCAAAAGTCGCGATCTCCTCATTAGCGAATTTTTACAATATACGTTTTTCAGAACGCAACCCAGCTGATATCAACAAAAATTCGAGACGCAGCAAGTGCATTATCGTAGTGAATTTTCATAAGAATTGTACACTACTAGTACGACATATTACTAGAATTAACACTTTAATTTAAACGGACCTTGAAGATTGGATTAAAGGCCCTAATACAGGCACACTTATACCTTTTTTTTTAAAGTGTTACAATCAATATCTCTCTATTATAAAAAAAATACATTTTAATCTTGTGTTCTAGTTCCTTTTGAGACAAATGTCCAAAATTGAATTTTCTATGAAGCTAGAAAATAAAAATTGGGCATACCTACCTATCTGTGTACCGTACACAGATGCAGTAATAGTATCTTTAAGAGAAACTTGCATTACAAATTTTATTAAAGCTACAAAATCTTTCTAAAACAAAACTTAATCCATATTTAGAAAAAGAAAGTATCTGCCAAATTATAAATGTGGTAGGTATTTTTCCAACAATAAAAAAAGGTTTTTAAAAACAAATTACCTTCTTTTTTTATCAACGATAAAAAATGTCTGCTAAAATTTATAATTATAGACTTAAAGGTGACACAGTTATCCAGGCGTTTTAAAGAAAAATGACATGTTGGGCCAAACTTATGAAGCTTGGAAAATATTGTTTCTGCCAAATATTAAAGTCAGTGAAATAAAACAAAACGTGAATGTCGATCGTGCCGGAATAGAACATGGCCGTCAAGTTTAGTTATGAGTCGAACACGGATACCACTCGGCCAATAGAGCTGCTTATTGACACTGTATTCGCGTGCTTAAACCTTGATTTTTGCTACATTTTCAGTCTGAAACTTTAATCGGGGCCGTTAATCAAGCTACAAATATAGTGTATTTTAAAAATGCATTGAATCTCCCACCTAAAAAGCATTACTTTTTACAACCACATCATTTTTAATTTCATGTTATCTATACTTTCGCGTAATGGCGTGGTCACAGCATAAGAAGCAATTGTGTATTATGCCGACGGTTTTGGCAGTGGTATGGTGTTGAGTATTGCAGTTAACAACTGTTCGAGTGTTCGGGATTTTAGTGGCCGAGATTTGCCGATCGCTAGTTACGGTAGTATGTTTACACGTGTTATATGTATTTTTTGGTTCTGTGATATGTAAAAATCTACGCATGGCAGCTAACTAGTCCGCCTTTGTCAGGCATTGGATCTTAATCGCTTAGCACTGGTTTCAATTCATGTATTTTAGATTTTATTTTTAATTTGGAAAAAACTCCAAATTTTGTGAACCGAATTACTTCAAATTTACAGCAGAGGTTTATTTACATTTACATTTCTAGCTACATGAAAAGTATCATTTAAGTTACTCTAATACTTACAAAAATATAGCGTTTTCAACAATATCTTTGTATATTTTTGGGGGGAAAAACGACCGCTATATCTGATTTACGAAGTCGTCCGCGGTCTCACTAAAATTAAGATATGTGAAGAGACGTTTCATTCTAATCAGTTGAGTACTTTTTGAGTTATCGCGCGCACACCCACACAACGGAGAGAGAGAGAGAGAGATCCCCCCCCCCCACACACACACACACATATATATATATATATATATATATATATATATATATATATATATATATATATATATATATATATATATATATATATATATATATATATATATATACCCCCTACTGTCTGAAGCACGTTATTTGTCTGCAGGGTTGTTTTTTCTTGTTTTTAAATTCCGAGACATTTTTCCTTAAAAAATTTGTCTGTTGGATTTATTCATTGTTGTCATTACTTTGTGAAACCACTTCGTACTAAATATAGATTTATAGACTTCTTCTCTGGTTACACACAAGTGCATGTTTTCTTTTTTGCAACCAGTTTTGCCCTTTACGTCATCGCTGGGCAGGAGAAAACTAAGTTTATTTCAATTCAATGTTCTCCTGCCTGACGATGCCATACTAGGCGAAACCGGTTAAGAGAAAGAGAACTTGTGTAATCAGAAAAGAAGTCTGTACATCTATATTTTGCCTTTGATTTCTCTAATCAACCGGTTCAATTTTTGCTTTCTTACTTCAGTCACAAAAATCCTTTTGATTATATTAGAAATTATAGAAGATTTCAATCTTAAGTGACGCGGCTGCAACCAATGCTTGTAATGCTGGGCAGCTGAAGCTAGTGTTCTAAAATGTATTTAAGGATCTGTAGAAAGGCTTTGAAAAATCGTAGGCTACAGCGGAAGAGGTTTGAATCAGACAGAAGTAGGTTTACAGTTCCATTTTGGTTGCAATTGTTGGATATCTCGGTTATTAGTAAAGATAGAACCTTGCGGTTTCCGCAAACCTAAGCTACTTTTTTGTGAAACGAAACATGCCGTAAACAAAATTGTCATAGCCCTCTTAGTGTCCGAGATACAGGCCGATATTGAATATGTTGCATTTTCAGGTACCCCTTGTATTTCAGTTGTCTGACAACTTGTCAAAAAGGTAAACACGAATCCTTCTAGAACTTTTTACGTAGAAACTAGTGGCTTAGTTAGTTTTCTCTAAATATTACTGTTTTTGAAATATTGACCAATGTTTGGTTTTTTAAATGAGACGGCCTATATATTTGTAAAGAAATCAATTCCATTTTCACAAGCTAAAATATATAATATTATGGGTCTATTTTTAATAAACAAAGCAACAATAATATTTTTCATCATTTGCAATCAAAGTTTTGCTGTATGATATGCAAAAAATGTAGTACATTACGGTACCTTATAAATCTACTTTTCAAGTCAACATCATCAGGGCATTTTCTTAATTTGTTCTGCACACAATTTCTAGTCTTTATTGAATTAACCACTGCTGTAGTAATCCAAGGTTTCCTTCTATTGGGTTTAGATTTAAGCTTTATTGTCCTAGTATTTTTTTGCAACAAAATGCCTAATTTCCCCAATAAAATGCTATGTAGAGGTCTCGAGGTTTGAACAGGAATACATGTAGTTCCAGTTTTTTCCGAATAAATCATGCCTTGGGTTCGGTGTATCTACAATATTTAGATATCTATTATTTCTTATCTCATTTGTTTTCTGTCTTTTTTCAGGTTTATTTGGGCTATAACTGGATACTGATCAGTTATCATAGATTTGACCGTCAGCGGGAATATCTTATCTAAGTTTAGAGTTTTTGATTTTACAAAAATATGATCAATGCACGAAGAGGAACTACCTTGTACTCGTGTAGGTGTGTTCATAACTGATATATAACCCTCCTCTCCCAAGACGTTCAAATATTCATCAGTAGCTTCACTACGCTTTAATATCTACAACGAATAATGATTAGTCAGAATTTCCATAACTTGAATCCAAATCATGTTGCAAACTGAAATTCAATTTAGATATGCTACTTGATGGTGACATATATGTCGTAACCATATTCCAATTTTTGCAGTATGCATTAAAATTAAGTTCCATCATACTCCAAGTCTCCTGACCGTATATTTAACATCGTAAGTGTCTCTCATGTACACGACTACGCCCATTTTGATTATTTTTACTTTCGTTATTATATCCATTATATCCCTGCAATTCAAACACATTCATATTCTCTATCATCCAAGTTTCTGTGAGAACAATCACATCAAACTGGCTTTTAAACATCTTAAGGACAACCTACAACTCACCAAAATGCTTCTAATATTAGAATGAGAAATCTTGATATTATTGTTTATATCATTCACCTGCAGACCCTCATCGGCCTCGAAAAAATTCATTAACTCCTCGGTTTTTACTAAGTCTGTTTAAAAACCTCTCACATACTGTTCCATAGTAACACCTAATGCAATTTTCTACTCACAATGATAACAATATACAGAGACACATTAGCACGCAAAATATGTCAATGCAGGCGAACCAACATCCAGGACCAGAAATCACCCAAGCAAAGACGTAGAACAATTAAAATAAACAATCAAATTGAATCCACAATGCTAATAGCAATATAATACACACGATAAGTCACCCAAGTAAAACGCAGAACAGTTCAAAATAGACAATCAGTTAAATCTACAAATATTAACAACAATATTAACAGTAATATAGTACAGCACAAACGATACCAAACAAAACACAAACAATGCCAAACAAAATGTAACAAAGATTCGATTCAGTATAGTTTAAGTGAAACACTAGTCTTACTCACTATGTGAAAACTGGAACCTGTGATGAGCACTAATAAGTACACTTGGAGAACACCCAAATCACCACAACACATATTTCAGAGACCTTACGATCGTTTCGTTGACAAAGTCAACATGTGTTGTGGTGATTTGGGTGTTCTCCAAGTGTACTTACTAGTCTTACTTTCAAAATTGGAGGCAAAACAACTCACGTTTCATAATTAGTTGATATTCTTTTAGCACAGTCTTTACTTTTCGTGAGCACATAAAACGTCATTTGGGCCGCAACTTTGAGGTAGGTTTCTTTGTTGTCATTTCCGTCGAAGTTTTGCCAACAGAACGTGTTACTGGTCGCTGACTAGCAACCAGTGTTACCTGTTAATTTTTTTTCTAGCTTCTTCCAACAGCTCAGGCTCGAATGATTCACAGCCTCAGGCTCCCCCACGAAAACCTCATCAATAGCAGTCGTAGAAGTGGCAAGGGCACTGTCATCCGCTTCTAAATGCTACACACTGTATAGGTCTCCATGCACCCAAAATCTGTTACCCTTTATGTATGTATCTAGTTTCTTTCCTCTCGCCAAGGCAATATGGCGACTAAGTGTCTTCTGCTCCTGCCTCTCCTCAAATGTCAGATCACCCACATCCCCAGTTTTGTTCCCTTCAGTTTCTTTGCACTTCTTATCACTTCACACTTTTTTAAGATAGCTAATGAACTCTACTTTTACTGGCCGATCTTTATCTCCCTTTCCCAGTGCATATAAGTCACTAATGTCTGTATCCTTGATATCCAGCTCCAATCTTGTGTTAAACAAATTAAGTGTGCGCCCCAACAGATCTTTAACAAAGTCTCCCAAGCCGAATATAATTATGTTATTTTTTTTGGCATATTTTTCTAAGAAAACTAAGCGGTTCTGCAAAGAACTAATATTGTTTTTAACTTTCTTCAATTTCTCTTGATAAGTGTTAATTTGGCGCAGTAGAATATTTTCAGAAGTTTTTGTTTCTTCTCTTAAGATTTTCGTTTGTTCGTCAAACAGGTCCCTGAACTTACCAGATATGTCGCCATCTCCACTCTTCGATGGATTTCCCATTCTTTGTAAAATTTAATAAATTGTATGTGAGTCTCTTTTTATTGTGTTGCAGTGTAGTTTCTCAGCTAAATAGAATGCGAGGCGGTAGTAAGATGATAAAACCTCCGTACAAATGCTTAACTTTATAAAATTAAATTTTCGATATACTGACCAATGTTAGCAAAATGAGCCACTATGAACACTATTTCCACTACGGAGCCAACTAGCGCATTTACCTTCACCGTCACCTTCACCTAGGGAACTATCCAACACAAAATACTAACATATTAACAACATTTAACACAACCATTTTACCGAAGGGTACTGGTTTCGATCCCAGGGTACTCCTTTCATTTTTTCAGTAAAAACTGTAACATTAACATCAGCCGAGGTTCTGGCATTGTATTTGAGCAAGTTGAATGTCTGCACGTTCCGCCCTTCGGAGGGGGCGTAAAGCCGTCGGTCCCGTGTCCATGCGACGTTGGGCACGTTAAATATCCCTACCCTCCTTACAGAAAGACAGGGGTTCGGCAAAATTTCCAGGATAGTGAGGTGAAACTGCACCCTGGCGTCGGTGATTGGCCATAGTCGCGGAAATAGGCCGACGTTAAAGAAACAAAACACACAACACAACTATTTTATAGACCTTTTGTCTGATGCTTTGGCTGTAGGTTAAGTTAAGTCTATGGCTTAACGGTCTATAATTTTTAGTTAATTTTCGTAGAAAAAATTCGTTAATGAGGAGACCGCGACTTTTAAATTTTAAAAAGATTTTTTCAAATGAGCGCAAACTAGGCGCCCTAGAATCCATATCTGGGTTTACTTTCTGTTATTATCTGTTTACATATATACAGGGTGACGCATTTCTACGGTAAAGCTCAATATAATTGTTATTATACAAGAAAAACTTGTATACGTTAATTATAGAGTTTCTTAAGCTGCATCTTATAAACATATTTTGAGAATCACAGGCTGGTCCATAAGTCGTTGGTGATCCCTACAATTGCTTTTTCGAGCACCCTTATGTTATTGCATTTATGCATTTTTTTATCGAAATATGATGCATGTTTGTAAGAGAAAATCGAGACCGAGTAAGTGCGTTATGGTAGCGAATTTTCATTAAATCTTTTAAATTTCAATAACTAAATTTGCTATTAACCTAAAGTTTGTTGGCTAGGAAACCAACATCTTAAGTTTATTTTCGGAAAAGTTTTGTACATTTTCAAATAAGTAATTTTAACAAAATATGGTACATTATTTCTAATATATAGGCTATATTTGCTATTAACAACATTTGTATGGACATTCACTTCCATAACGCACTTGCTGCGTCCAGACTTTTTATATTTATGCCTAAATAAAAAATATCTCATTTAACTCGAATAAACGTTATTTATTATAAAACAGCTCCAGGCTTCTTTTGGCCTCTGGGCGACACAACAAGCATTTTCAGTGCATATAAATAACTTTATTTGCTTTATCTAAACACTTTAGTTTCATTTCATCATAATATAGACTTTACAAAAGTAACTTGTTAAAAAACATTTAAAAAGCTTTATTTCTTCCAACTATATAAAAACTTTCAAAAAACTACTTTATTCGAAAAATGAAAAAAACTATATATAATGTTAATGTTGAGATAACGTACGTTTTCTCAACATCAATATTTTTGTAAAGCAAAATCTGAAATATCTGCTTCGTGCTTCATATAAAGTAACATGATATTGTGGCGTGATAACTTTTATGGAGGTACCTATACATAAAAATATATGTCGCATGTGAAAATATTTGATAACTCATTGTATAGCAATTATGGCCCATAAAGCGAATTGTAATAACTTCCAGGTCATATATTTTAGTGAACGTAAATTATTCCTGAATTTATCCTTCAATGTACACATTATACCTAATTTCAATATGTTCCTAAATGGGTAATAACATAAGCCCGAAAGGGGAATAGAAAGACCATAAAAATATGTTTATTGTAACTGATCATATTTCGGTATTGCTATCTTTATTAGAATCTTACCATTACTCTAAGTTTTTCGATCAAATGCAATTTTGATTAACGTTTGAGGATCTGTAGAAATGAAGAGAGTCCTGGCGCATTAAGTACGATAGGTGGCGAATTTTCATTAAAAATTTCGAAACAAAATTCAACCTTACAGTAATTTAAAAACTTCAATTTTGGTACGTAAGATAATTTTATAAGCGCCACTTATAAACTAAATTTCATTAACACCAACAACATAAGGTTGCGTATTTTTGAGCCTTTAAATAGAACAAGGCTCCCGAAATGTTTGGAAAATACTGAATATGTCCGTTTTTTCATTTCGCCACAACTGACACATTTATTTATTTGTACAAGGCTATTACTTCCACATCGTCAATACGTGTGGAAGTATGACATCGATGACAAAAATTTCAAAAAGTCGTTTTTGCTTAAACGTCGTAGAAAGTATCAACACATATAAAAAACATGATTTGGTAACGATTTTTTTTTTGTCTGTATGTATGTCTGTTTGTAGCCACGATAACTTGAGAACGAATTGAGATATCGTCTTCAAATTTGGTATACAGTTAGCACCCGTCGAAACGAACGGTTCTGATTGTTTTGGGTGAAATCGCTTTAGGGGGTAGGGGATGAATGGGGGGCGATTTGGTGACAATTTACATTTTTTCGTCAAAATTCGAGTAAGAAATAACGTTTTATGGTTTGCTTATTAGAAAACTTTCAATTTCTTCAATCATCTGGTATTCTGTGCTCAAATTAAATTAGGGGTTGAATGTGTGGGGATGGAATATCGGTGACGGAAATTTAGAATTTTTCTTTTGCTAAAACGGCCTAAAAAGTCTCAAAACCAATAGAAAACTTGATTCTGGAACAAAAAATTTTTTTGTCTGCCGGTCTTGGGTCGGTCTGTGGGCCTGGACGTCTGTGTTAATAGACGCAATAATTTTCAAACGATTTGAGATATTATCTTCAAATTTGGTATCCATTTAGCACCCAACAAAGGGACGCCCCGAATTGTTTTTGGGTAAGAACGCTTTAGGGGGTAAACGATAAATGAGAGGTGATTTGGTGAAAATTGATTTTTTTGTCCATTAATATAATAAGACTAGATGCATTCTCGCAACAATTAGAACCGTAGACCGGTTTCGCTCTCATTAGAGCTCTTCAGTACGGCATACTAATTGTAGCAAAAATGCACCAAAAGTAATACGGCTATAGTATAGCTAGCCTTAAAATATTAAGTGAGTGGTGGACGTGCAGCCACCTAGTTGCGGAACCAAGTAGTATGTTGTCACGCCAGCTCCAAATAACACAAAGTGTTAAAAAAATAGAGACTGTATACAACTAACTACTGAAGAGCTCTAATGAGAGCGAAACCGGTCTACGGTTCTAATTGTTGCGAGAATGCATCTAGTCTTACATACTTTGTCCCTATCTTGGGGTAGAAATGGGCCAGGGCTGACAATGTTCTAATTCTTAGTTAGTTGTATACAGTCTCTATTTCTTTATCTAGCCGTCAGTTGCAAGATAAAAACTCTATTATTGTCGAACTCTTGCAATGATTCATGCTATTATCAAGGCTACAACATGGAAGGGAATTTTTTTAAAATTTTCTTCCATGTTGTAACCTTGATAATTGTATAAACCAGTCCGATAGCTTGGCAATTTAATAAAGGTTATATATGTATGTATGTATGTATGTATATATATATATATATATATATATATATATATATATATATATATATATATATATATATATATATATATATACATATACATATTTACATATACATATTTACATATGTATATACATACATCCATAGATGAGGCAGACCTGGAGTCCCCCGTGATACTCATATGTTTAAATATACCTTCTAAGAACCCTTCCAACCTCGCTGTTATATTATTATGGCTTGGAATAAAGGACATTGTATCCATGTTTAGCCACTTATATGCACATGCTAATCATACCAGTGACACGTGACGGTTTCAGTAAGCTCAGAGGGTCCTCATTCTCAAGTCTTGTCTTTCCCGATAACTTATCGGGTGGACTCACAAAAATACGATTAACTTCAGAGGGGACTGATGCAAGGCAATATAACTTACTTATAAAGTAGTTGCAGAAGGGAGTACTGGGAAACACTGGCGAGGCTGTCTAGAGAATATTACGCTCGATAGATGGCGAAGCATGCAAGATTAAATTTGTCGAACGTGTTTGGCTCATATACTCCAAGGTATAAGTTTCCTAAGCATTTTACATATGTGTACTTCACCAGTTATTTTAAGAGTTTTTTTCCAAGTACCTACCTATATTTTTGTAAGCAAAGCCCTTACTAAAAAATACTTAATCTAGTAAAATAATTTCTACAAGGAAATATTTTTTTGTTTGTTTATTTGACAACTACTTGTTTTAGTTGCAATAAAACTATTATTTCTCATTTTAATCGCAATTGCATTAAACGGCTTATTTGCCAAGCAAAGCCTACGTTTCTATGCAGGCCAATACAGTAAATATAAATTTTAAGTAATCTTACTTTAGTTATTACGGTAGTTTGCGAATATTTTTTTTTTGTAAAACACTAATCCTAATCCTTTTAGTAGTGATTTCTCACACGGCCGCCACACACATACACCCACTTATATATGTGTGCGCCAAAATCAGTGTCAGGCGCCTTAAAATATCATTTTATTGTCTTTACGAAATTACACCTCTGCACTATGATTTTATTGACAAACTTGATTAAAAAAAAGGTTTTTAAATCTTGAGAGAGCCTCGGTGGTTCAGTGGTAAGAACGTGTGCCTCTGAACCGAATTGGTTCGATCCCAAGGTTCTCCTTTTACTTTTTCAGTACATTCGGAGGGGACGCAAAGCCATCGGTCTCGTGACCATGCGATATTGGGCACGTTAAATATCCCTACTCTCCTTACAGAAAGACAGGGGTTCGGCAAAATGTCGAGGATAGTGAGGTGAAACTACTCCCTTGCGTCGCTGATCGGCCATGGTAGCGGAAATAGACCGATGTTAAAGAAAGAAAACACACACACACACACACAAATATATATATATATATATATATATATATATATATATATATATATATATATATATATATATATATATATATACACGTCAGAGCGACGAGTTCATGGTCAAACTTATGCTAAAAGGAAAATTAATTCATGTCTCTAGAATTGGAGATCAGACAGCAAGTCTGGACCAATCATAAAGGGACAAACAGATGTATATTTTGTCACACATTAACGTCAAAATTGGTGGTTTTTAAACAATGATTCTGGATAACTGATACCATTTATAAGGACAAACATTGCATGTATTTGGCAAAGTATTAGATTTATGATTCAACTATGAATCTCCTTCATTTGGTTAAAATATTTGCAAAAAAGTGTTTTGAAATAGATCTTATTTTCGAAGTTTTCGGGTTAATGCCGATTATTCTGGACGAAGTTAAGTATCGTAGGGCGGATTAATTCTCGATTAATGTTCATGTGCTGGTTACAAACAAACATATAGTATTTATTTCATCAAATTCACTTACAACATTTTGCCAGAATTAAATCATGTTATTTTTGCACGTATTGGCACAAATAACTCAAAACAGTCGAAAATTTACATACATACTTACTTATTATGGTAGCGATATATACCCCGCATGTGTATAATTAGCAATTCTCAGACCTAACTTCATATTGACAATCCTAATCACCTAATAAATTCAGACATACCGTGAAGTGCCTCCTCTTACACAGACACCGTTTTTTCCACGCAGATTCGCATAAAAAATGTTTTTACAAAAATTCGCTGAATAAAGTTTCTGCGAGAACTTGCAAAATTCTACACACAATAGCTTAAAGAATAAAATAAAAATCGGATAAAACGTTTTACACAAAAATTACAGAAATCATTTTTTACACGTAAATTCCACAAATTTGGATAAAATGTTCTGTGAAAACTTCGTTCAATGTCATTAATTGTTCTTCTTACTTGTTGAAACCATTCCATGCTAAATACAGACGTAGATAATATTTCTCTGGCTTCACAAATGTTCGTTTTCCTTTTCTTTTCTGTAATCGGTTAATCATCAGACCGGAGAAAAACAAATGATTTATACATGTGTTCAGCCAGGAACTTACACGATACATATTTTAGGAGCCACTGAACGGTTTTTTTTCTGAGATTTTACACATGTAACAAACAGTATGCGGTCTATTCAAGCAACATATTTTGGTAGTTCTGCCACTTCTGGTTAAACTGGAAGTTGACACAATCTTCGTGTTTTTGATTGGATTGCCCAGATTCAGTAACTTTCTCGGGGGTTGCTCCCAAGACAATTTTCATGTGCTTTATGCTTTGAAGGTAGTTGTATGCATGCACAAGGGGAAAACCCCCGTGTTTTTGGACGAGGGGGTAGAAACCCTCTCCTGGGGGTTCTTCTTCCCCTTCTTCATACATACGATCACCCTCAATGCATGTACTACGGGAATTTTTTTATGTTTAGCTTTCTGGTGTATTTTTTGTTGAGTATATTTCCTGTTTATCATTTGTTTTGTTTGAGTTTTCTATCCAAATGACTGCATAAATATTTATGTTAGAGATCATGCTTTTGCTTGCCCTTCTTACCCTATTTTTTACTGTTCCTAATTAAATAAAGTATTGTTTTATAACTTTTAATATAAGACTAAATCACTATAATATATTATTCTTATAAAAATTCACCACCATAACACACTTGCTGCGTCCCGAACATTTTTATTATATTACGCCTGGTAAGAGTTATGTTTTTTCTGGAGTACGAGAGCTTATTTTAATATTTTTCGATCCCTTAACCAGAAATGTTTTTTTTTGTCTATAAAATTACATCAATTGTGTTTATCATACAAACATTTTTCGTCTTGTGTCGTCCTTTGTCCTCCAGAGCAACCGAAAATTTTAACACAAATTGCCTATAACGTTTTCTGCTTTTAACTTGCAAATGTAGATTTTGGTATATAGTGTAGTTTTTATGATATAAACCCGCGCCAAGAAAACTTAATCGTTGTTTGTAATATGCAATTCATTTTGTTATACACACAACATATTTTGGTTTTGTGCGTTTATCTGCTCATCAGTGGCACCCAATTTTTTTTTAAATGCTTGTAATTTTTTGTTCTTTCAACTTAGAGATCTGAATTTCGGCATGGAGGGTAAGTTTGATAGTGTAAACGTGAGCACCAAATTTGGTTGCCATAACTTTGTTATTTATGGAGATATAAAAAAATTCCGAAAGAAATCACAAAATTTTCAGGGAAAAACTGGTCCGATTTTCTTTGCTAACGAAGTTATCCAAGCCACTTGCAAAAGGAAGGTACTAACCAAATTTTATCAAAATCGGTCCTTTATTTTTTATGTTATCGGTGTGACACATCAATATATATATATATATATATATATATATATATATATATATATATATATATATATATATATATATATATATATATATATATATATATAAACATATAAAAATTGAAACTGACCCCAGATATGTGTTCTAGGGGGCCTAGATCGCGATCGTTCCAAAAAAGTTTTTCAAAATTCAAAAGTCGCGATCTCCTCATAAGTGAATTTTTTAAGAAAATTTATTAAAAATGAAGTATATTCCACACCTCCGATGACAAAAGATCATCGTCTAGAAAGAGTTCGTGTTGCCTTCCAGTCCTCAATTACCGAGTAATATCGAAAGAGTGGTAACAGAGACAGTGTTTCACGTGTTTGGGCGTTAATAGTGCTACAGTTAAATACTTACTAAATATTTTTCCCGTTGTAGGTATTTTCTTCGTTTTATTGTTTAAAGGCACGTCAGGTCAGACAACCATTCGATTAATATAATTCAACAATTGCAGATTGTGTTTCAGGCTAAACTAATTAGTTACTTCGACAAGTCTATGATACAATTTATTCTCATGACCAACTTATTAATTGCAGAAATCTCAGAAAACAGCAATTTTCTAAAAAATGGTCAATAATAAAACGGTGATTCTGCTTTTTGTTTTATTGCCAATAAAATAAAAACTATCACATAAAGATATAAGGATGTAAACACAAATTTGACATCTTTTTAATCGGGTAGTCAAACGAAATAAAAAAAAAACGGCTGGTTCTATTTAAAAATAAAAAGATATTCTATATTGTTGGAATTAAACTTTTCACGATTTCTGTAGTCACCCTGTATAATTTTGAAGATTTTGTGATTATCTATTGAATACCTGCGTCTTTGCTTATGAACGCCAGAACATAAAATAATGCATTTTCATGATGGTTGGTATTTGGGGATCATATCGTTTTAGGGGTTAGCAACTGTCTTTTTTTTTTCATAAAATTATGAATTGTCTCGAAAACCGCAACATTTAGGCATGTTGCATAAAGTCACATTCAAATTTCATAAGCTATCGATTGCAATGGTAAGAAAGTGGGTATTCTATTTAAAATAAGGAAGATTGTGTCAACTTCCGGTTTAATCGGAAGTGGCAAAAGTGCCAAAATATGTTTCTTAAATAGACCGCATTCTGTTTGATGTGCAAAGTTTCAGGAAAAAAATGTTAAGTTGTTCCTGAAATATGTATTGTCAGGGTGCCCAGCGACCTGGAAAACCGGGAAAACCTGGAAAAATTAGGGAATGTGAAATACCCCCTAAAATGTCAGGGAAATGTCAAGGAAGTTTGTGACTTTACTCAAATGTCATGGAAATCATTCAGTAGACCTGGAAATTATATATTTATAAAATTTCGTCACTAGCATATGCGCATTTATTATGATTTCATATATATATATATATATATATATATATATATATATATATATATATATATATATATATATATATATATATATATATATATATATATATATATATATATATTGTATGATTTTCTCACGTAAATAGTTTTCTCATACCTGGGAAAATATATCTTGATAACAATGCGTCTTACCTTGAGTACCAATATCACTTAAATCCGCCAATGAACGCAGCGTATGCCACATTATTCGCCGATATAAATAGCGTCTTCTTCATCTATCTCAAACATGTCTCATATGTACATCTCACCTGGAATGTTCTTCCTTGAATGCGTAAAATGCAAAATGCTTTTTAGGTATTGGCTTGGTGGAGCTGTGCTGCAAATGTGTTTATTCTATTTTATCCTTTATGATCATGTTGAAAGTTGCAAAATATTTGGCATTTGTATATGGCGCATGAAACAGTATCTCTGTTTCATTTTTTCAGCGCATTTTCATAAATAAAATTTCGCTTTTAGACAGGTAACGACTTTCGAATGTAAAAAAAATATAAAGTTTAATGGACGCGAATCTGAGCTTTTGGAACCCATTTCCGAGGCTTATCCAAATTTGTATATACGAACAATATAGTTTGCGAAGTTTCTACGCCAGCTAGAGACTTCTGGTTTGTTCCACCACACCGGAAAATCCTTTCCGGAGGCTAAGTTTGTCGGCCAGTTAAGAAAGTCAAGTTTTTCCATGAAAAAATTGCACATTTTCTGCTCGAAAATGCAATATATTATAAATTTAACGGAGTTAAGCATACTTATGTTTTTGATTATGTAAGTTTTTTTTCAAAGTTTCTATTTATTTTGTTCACAAAAAAGTATTCAGGTATGTGTGTTTTTTATTTAGAGTATTATGAAAAATGTGCTCGAGGGGCCTGGAAATGTCAGGGAATTTGATTTTTGATTTCTGCTGGGTCTGATCGTGTAGGTTCCCGTTGAACACAGTGTACGTATTTACTGTTGTGATTCTTGTTAGTTATTATTGTTATAGTTTGATTCTATTTTCATGTTAAATATGGACACAGGTCACTTAGACATTTTGAATACGCCATCTGACATTTTTATTAAATTTTTTTTTTTCGTTTAAACGTCCTAAAAAGTATCAAAACATATATAAAACGAATTTTTTTGTCTGTATGTCTGTCTGTTTGTAGCCACGATTACTTTAGAACGAATTGAGATATCGTATTTAAATTTGGTGAACAGTTAGCACTCGACAAGCGAAGGATTTGGATTGTTTTTGGGTAAAATCGCTTTAGGGGGTAGGGGATGAATGGGGGCTGATTTGGTGAAAATGGGCATTTTTTCGTTAAAACTCGAGCAATTTAGCGTTTTAGTGTTTATTTATTAGAAAACTTTTAATTTCCTCAAACATCTGATATTCTGTGCTGAAATGAAATTACGGGTTGGATGTGTGGGGGTGGAATATTTTTGAACATTTTGAATTTTTTTTGCTAAAACGGCGTAAAAAGTCTCAAAACATATAGAAAACTTAATTCGGGAACGAAATTTTTTTTGTCTGTCGGTCGGTCGGTCTATCGGCAAGTACGTCTGTCTGTTAATAGGCCCAATAACTTTCGAACGAATTGAGATATCATCTTCAAATTTGGTATACAGTTAATACACGACAAAGGAACGCTTCGAATTGTTTTTGAGTAATACCGCTCCAGGGGCTAGGGGATAAATAAGGGGTGATTTGGTGAAAATTGACATTTTTTCAATAAAACTCGCGTAATATAACTTCAAAAGTTGATCAGTACAGGAATACAAATATTTTCTTTGTGGTCAAGTCACGGGCCCTAAATTCATTCCATGAGAATATCTTTCTGAAGAGAATAAATTATCACAGCTATGTGGAACTTATGATTTAGTTTGCAGGACTATTTTATGATGATAGAGATATCGATGTGATAATAGAAATATCAAAAATTTAATACCATAACATATTTTCTGCGTCCCGAAATTTTTCTTAACGAAGTCGTAAATTTTGTGTTCTGTAAACCTTTTTGGTTACTTTTCTGTCGTATATTCAGTAGAGTTAATTTGGATTATATAACTATACATTGACTGTATTTCCTTGACGCTAAATAGATGAAATTATTGAGTGTGCTTCGGAAATATATTTTTGTAATTTTTCAAAGTAAACACCGCCATGCCTGTTAACTATTTAATTATTACGATCAATAAGATACCTTATAATTTATCACACTTCAACCGACTCGAGTTTCCTGTGCTTAATGGCGATATTTAAACAACATAGATTCCATCCCCTTATACTTATTAAACAGGACAAGCCAATTAACTTAGGATTAATTTGGACGTTCTAGTTTACTCAACGTTCAATAATTCAACAAACTGTTTGAACGTAGCTCACTGTAATGAAATTAATATTGCTAACATGATATGCACCCATATTTTACCGTTTAATGTTCGTGATCTATTTAAGTATATCCCATCTAGGTTATTTACTAAAAACAATTCATTGCCCAGAGTTTATTAAGAAAATGTGCAAATTAGTCTGCCTTAGTAATTTAAAATTTATGGGTAGTGACTCGTTAATTTGTCTAGTGTAATCTCTCTTGTCTGGAAAACCAAAACACATTTTTACGGTGTTTCATTAAAAGACACGGCTAATGTCAAGGTCACGCAACAAAAAGTTTCAAAATTTTCGATTTTAAGCCACTATCCACATCCGAAGTCCATTTTAATTTTTATTTATTCAATATACGGAGTATTCTGCCTAAGAACCAACAGATAACATGTCTGTGTAGAGAACTCTAAAATATAAGGTTTGAAACTATTTCTAAACTGAAGCTAAAACAAAACTATTTTGGAGTATAAAATGGTTGTGAAGTTCAAAGGTGTACAGGAAATATTGAAGGTGATAATACCTGAAGATTGGTTGGGTAAATGTTAAATTTAAGATCCTGAAATTTATAATAAGAAATTTCACTGTCAACAGGATTTCGGTATGTTTCATTTACTAATGTCTTAATTGATTTTTTTAATACATTAAAATTAAAAGTTTCGTTACTCTTCATACACAACCGACACTCGTTCTCTTGTCCGAGTCCAATTATGTGCATGTGGTGATGCAAGTGGCAGTGTCCTGTGTACAGGCCGACCAGACTTCTTAGTTGTTACCTGGTTAACTCTAGAAGTTTTTAAGGCCTTAACTCTGAAAGGCCATTAATGAAGGCAATAATTCTGGCAGATTTGGCGCTATTGTTGCATTCTCTTTTCATCTGTCAAGGTCGTTAAGGTGCGTTTTGCTGCGCCCGAGGATACCTTTTGCGCAGGTTATGGTCCGATATAGTCCTCTCGTATCCTCTCCTGGCAAGAGCGTCGGCCGCTCCATTGCCATCAAGGTGCGAGTACCCCGGATAAGCAACACCTCATTGTAGCTGCCCAGTTCGTTAAGGGCAGTCTTGCAGCTCCATACCGTCTTTGAATTCCAACGGTATGAACCAAGTACCTTTATAGCAGCTTTGCTATCTGAAAATATTTTTATCGATTCTTGTGTGCAACGGTTTTGTGTAATCTACCTCGCAGACATCTCGACGCCATATACTTCTGCCTAGTGTATGTTTGCATACTTTTCGAGGCTAAATATATATTCTTGCGTCGGTGATCATTCCAGATTCACCAGCTCCGGCCCCGACTATATTTTGGAGCCGTCCATGTATCAGGAAAAATCTGCCCTCAATAGGGGCGTTTTACTTCGTTCCCAGTCCTCCCTTTCCCGAAAGACGGTCTTAAAAGACAGGTATCTACTGATCTAGGCATCAGGTTTTAGACCATTTCCAAAACCTCGTGACTTTAAATGGCATCGAAGAGTCCGATTCTTTCATCATACTGTGAGCTGTTTGTTTTAGTCTGCATGTTGTCCACCTAGCCTCCCTCTCCAGCAAATGTGAGAACAGGTGGAATGTTTAGGACTTCCAGAGCGGCTGATGGAGCGGTGATCAAAGCACCCGTTATCATCAGACATGCTTGTCTCTGTAGCTGAGCCAGTATTCCCTCGCGGTACCATGAAGTGTAGGCCACTAAAGTATGGCCCATCTGCTGTGATAATGATATCATCCGTTACTGTTAAAAGTGCTGTAGCGCAGCTATGACCCTTATGGAAACCCTACTGAATTTCTGGCAGTACTGATGATTTGTCAGCGTACTCACAAAGCTTCATCTGCACGATCCTCTCGATTACATTCGACACCACAGGTAAAATGTTTACAAGACTCAAATCTTTGAAAGTTGGGAAGCACAATGGCATCTGCTATTTTCCATAGTCTTGGAAAATATGAAGACTGTATAAAAGCATTTACTATATGAGTAATATAATCAACAACTTGACCACCACAGTATTTGATGAGAGAAATGTTTAAACTATCGTAGCCCATAAGCTAAGTAACTTACGGAATTAAGAACCTTAACAACAGTATTTTTATCAGTTAGAGTAATATTGAACTCAGCCTCAAAATGTTGATGTTTATTATTATTATAAAAGAAAATAATATCGACTTTTAATGACTCAATTTCCATTGAAGGCTTAGTAAAATATTTGTTTATTTCTTCAACATTTGAAAATTCAGCCGGGATATCCTTCTTACACTTTTTATTAACATCAAGCAGTCTAAGCTGTTTATATAGATACTTACTATTAGTATTCCTCAAACTTTTATATAAATATGCCTTCTTTTCTCTGTTTATTGCCGATGAAGTAAAATTGTGCAATTTCTTATACGATTGCCGGTCAGATTTATTAGATGTTCTCCCCAATTTCGTCTTAGCTTTATGTCTCAAATACATAAGTAACTTTATGTTATCCGTAAGCTAGGGGCAAAATTGTTTCGTCACCTTTAATGTTCTATACGGTGCATGTTTATCATATAATCGTGTCAACATCGAATTCAAAATGTGTATTTTGTCATCAATATCATCAATACGATCAATAGTGCACATTTCAGACGCGGTGAAATCGTTAATGAAAAGATCCGTATCAAAATGTTTAAGGTTCCTAGATAACGAGGCAATAGTACAGGTTTTTTCATATGCAGAATGATGTAGACCACATCATGATCCGAAATATCACAACACTCTACGCCAGAATCAAAAATTAACTCAACATTATTTGTTAAGACATGATCCAATAAAGAATTCTGCCGTGTGGGCTCACATATCAATTGATTCAACCCCAGTTCCCTAATTGTATCAAGATATTTCTTTGTCATTACATCCCCCTCATTCAAAAAATTTATATTTGTATCCCCAATGAAAAGTACATCGTTGGTCACCTTCAGAAACTGAAACAATAAGTTTTCAATCTTGCCATTAAAGCAATTATAATTCATTTCATGTTTTCGGTACAAGACGCACAATTAATATGATTCATAGAAACCTTGACACGGATATGTTCCAAATCTGAAATAATATGTAAGATTTTAAAATCTATGCATCGTTTTATGTAAAAACCCACACCGCATCCTCTGGAGTCGTAATCCCACCTGACAAACTCGTAATGCACAATGTGGACGTCAGTCGAACGTGTAGATGAAAAAACACCTGTCAGAAATTCCAAATGTCGTAGAATTAGATGCGCTGTATACTACTAAACTACTCAGTTTTTAGCAGGGCCGGGCCTAAGCAGAAAAACTGACTTGAACCTCAAATATTCCGATTTTTGTGCCATACCATTAATTTGAACCATAATTAACAGAAGTGCTATAGAAAAGTACGATGTCAGCACACCAGCAAACTGCTTCAGGGTTCGGCAATTTTGGATCAATTAAGAGACTATGTGCATTAGGTATTCCGAATTTTGTGTCATACCAGTAACTCATACCATAATTAACACAACTGGTATAGATAGGTATCAGCGACTGCTTCAGTCTCCGGCCATTTTGGATAAATTAATAGGTGTTTGTGTGCAACCGGTCTTGAACTGCTGATCTTTCCTTACAAGATATAGATCATTTCATTTGATCCATGCTTTGTAGAGTTAAAATGTGTTCAAGTAACCGCTTATGACCTATATACTAAGTTTTTCGATTACTTAAATGTCGTTTGGTAAGGCTGAAATTTGTTTTTATATCAAGTCTTTAAAAATGCGTAATTAGTTTGATTGATCATATATAATCGTCATGCATCAATCTTAAAAATTATTTATACAGCGTATTTCCTTACATTGAGAACTTCACTAAATGGTCAAACCCTAATCCCAAATCCCAAAGAAGTATGCTCAAAAGTGTGCTGGTCGTCTTTGACATTACTTGTTTTATTAGTGAGGAAAGATAAAACGACCCTCTTGCAATTGTTTCCTGTAAATTGAAGCGGCCAAATTTCAGCACAATTTTCAAATCGCTGTTACTTTTATAAAAGTAGACTTTTTTGGTGTGGCTTGCACTGCGCAAAAGCCCACTTGATCTAGGCTATGCAGGACACACTTTTTTGGATATGCTCAACATTTCAGATTATACTGGGTGTAAAATAAAGACGTGTAAAAGTTTCGTTATCCGCCTTAATCTCTATTTCTTTCTATTAATCTTTTTATTGCGGATATTGTTGATCCCTTGTTGGCGCAACCTGTGTCTAAATTGGGTTTCATTGTTCTTTTCAATAAATTTTATGAATGTTCAAACTTACCTTGCTGCGTTTCTCAATTCATTTTCACTTAATCTGGCCATTTAAAATTTTAAAACCAGTTTCAAGAGCAATGATTTTGCAGGTTTATTAACGTTATTATTGCTTTAATTGAATAACTCCATTTGTCAGTTGGCTCACAGATAACTTTATTTTTGTGTAAATAAATATTAGCCAACTTCTTTTGATAAGTATCCTGGACAACATTTTTTGCATCTACACGGCCTACTTTAGCACATACTGATGATATGATAGCTAATAGCATAAACAATAAGTATTTAATATTTAGCCAGCAGTATAATGTAAATCCTCATTTGGACAAAACATCGTCTGGTCAGGAAAAACTAAAGTAAATAAGCTTTCAAAGCACGTAAGTCCCATCAAAATCCGTCAACGTGTTTCCAAATGACAGTACTTTTAAAATATCGCTACCAAGATTTTCACAATTTCTTTCTTTCGCTCTCTATAAAATACCAGAAGGTCTTAATCAAGAAACTGTCGAAAACGTATGGCGATAGATATTGATATTAATTAGCTCACTTATTGTCCATAATGGGAGACAATACATTTGTTTAAACAAAATGGCGAACAACGAAACCTTTTCAACTTTTACATGGCTTTATTTTACACCCAGTAAAATATAAAATTCTTAAGTTTTCCAAAACACTTTGTTCTTCTGCATAATTTAGACTAAGTGGGGTTTTGCGCAATGCAAACAACATAAAAAAGTCAGCTTGAAAAAGTAACAGCTACTTGAAACTTGTGTTAAAAATTGATTTTACCGATCTTTTTGTTGACCATTTTATTTACAAATTTTGTTGCACGGTATTCTTCCATGAAATATGTTTTTTTTGGTGTTTAATGTACACCTTTACGAATGTTGCTTTTATAAGTATAAAATACGATACGCCATTTAGTTGCAGTTTTTGCATTCTTGCAGGCGTTCTGCGGACGATTTCCAGATAACGTTTAATTTACATAACCAAGTTTACGGTGAATTTATCGTATTTCGCATCGTGCACCTCATATTGTTCTACTTGAAAAAGATATTTATGGAATGATGTTAGGAGTTGGGAGCTATTTGCATAGAACTGCGGTTGACATTTTTCATTACGTTCTTAGGTATTCAGAAATATAAACGGTATTATGTACAAATGTCGGAATAAAATCTTCTTAGAGAGATTTCTTTGTAGGAATCAGAAATTGCTATAGCGCATACAAAAGGTTTACAGTTTTGCATGTCGAACAGTGAAATAGAGATCTTTTTTCAAATATTAGAGTTCTTGACGAATCAAATAGATATTTCTTAAATAGTATAGCTCTTGACTAACCATACTACCCGTCTGACAAATGTTTTATCTTCTCATAACCTTTCAACCTGCTTCTCAATGTTTGTTGTTTCCAAGCTATCTTTTGCTTTAGCAAATATACTGGAGTAGATAAATACAAAATATATCAGTGAAGCGCGAAAATTTTAAAACTCATATATTTAAATAATTTTTCTCCGTACAGTTTTCTGTTAAGGTAGGTATATGAACGCCATCTACGCTCTTTTGTAATCTTAATTAAAAATTTGGAATCTAATCTAATTTCGCCACCACACTGTTATATTGTATTAATTTTTGTTCTGCCAACCTTTGCAGTTGTTCAACATACACCTCTTTTTTCCCTCAGGGCTCGTCCGCGGCCTTGCCGCCCCGATAGCACTGCAACCTTTGGTTGATTGTGCATACCCTTAGTCTTACTCCACCCATTCCAAAATCACTGTGCCTTGAACTAGTCTGCACAGCGATTGGTAGGGTGAAGTTTTATATTGCTCTGTCTCCGGTCTAGACTGACCGTAGATCAGTTGTATTTTGCGGTCCAGAGCTTTACACTCGCACAAGATGTACTGGGCTGATCCCTCCCCCTCGTCGCAGAGTCTGCATGCGAGGTCCCCTTCGAACCGCCCCATTTTATGCAGGTGTTTCTTGACGGCCATGTGTCCCGTCAAGAGACCTGTTGTGTTTCTGAGCTGCCCTCTGCTAAGATTTATCAGCTCCACAGCTCTCTTTGAACTGGGTCCGTCAATTATTGACTTCCCATGTCTGAGCCCTGGACAGTCCGCCCAGTACACCTTGTGTTAGTTTCTGACCCAGGACTTAATGGCTCCCCTGGCAGTGCTCTTTGTAACGCCCAGAGCCGGTTCCCATAATTGGTTCTGCTGACCCTCTCTTCGCGAGACTGTCAGCTTCTTCATTGCCTTTGACCCCCGAGTGACCCGGCACCCAGATGAGGGTCACCTCTTTCTGCCCAGCCAGGTCACTCGTTTCGTCTCGGCACTCACTCACCTGCCAGGAATTTACCCGTGCGCTACTTAGTGCCTTAAGGGCTGCCTGGCTGTCTGTGACTATGAGGCTTGTTGGTATAGCCCCTCCTCTTGTTCTCCCGCACACAGTGCAGGATGACATTTCAGCCTGAAACACCGTTGCATGGGCTCCGAGGGAAATACTATGACTTACCCTCGGTCCTTCCGAATAAACACCTGCCCCCGTCTCACGCTCCCCGCCGGATCCGTCCGTGAACCAGACGAGCGCGTCCCGTGGTATGCCCGGCGTCTCCTCCCGCCATGCCTTGCGGTCGGGGATTTCCACTGTAAAGTTGTTTTCCCTGCACATTCGCGGGCTTGCGAAGTCTGACCTGATTTCAAGCATGGGCTCCTTCACGATCTCCTGAATTTTGCAGTGGCGCCTGAAGCCTGGGTTGAACTTGAGTCTACCATTGCAGGCTAGTCTGTATAGTCCTAGCCTGGCCTCCCCCATAATAACTACGTGTAGGGGGAAGGGGGGGGGGGCAGATCCAGCAACACCTCCATGGCGGCTGTTGGGGTTGAAGACATGGCCCCGGTGATGCCTAGGCAAGCCATCCTTTGGATCTTGCCTAGTTTTTGTTTGGCACTTGATTGTGTCACCTTAGGCCACCAGACCAGTGCCACGTATGTTAACGATGGTCTGACCACCCTTGTGTACAGCCAGTGGGCCATACTAGGTCTTAGTCCCCACGTTTTTCCATATAGCCGCCTAGTGACGGCTAAGGTCATGACTGCCTTACGCAGTATTTTTCCAATGTGACCATTCCAGGTTAGCTTAGAGTCCAAAACAAACACCTTGCTCTAGCTCCAAATGCATACAAATCAGGAGGTGTAACTGGCCAAACAATTTCTTTATTTTTCGGTATGGAGCAACACCTTGCTCTGGCTCCAAATGCATACAAATCAGGAGGGGTAACTGGCCAAACATTTTCTTCATTTTTCGGTATGGTATCATTTGGAGAGAGTTATCTTAAAGCAGTGATGGACAGACTAAGTATATGAGTTATATCCTCGTTTTACCTAAAACACATATTTTGCAAATGTTGCAAATAGAACCACTTCTTTTCTTTAAAATGTCTACATACCTATAGGGTACAGGTTTCTAGAATCATATTAAGGCTGTTTTGAACGTTTATCTTCATCTTGTGAATGTATCAACTAATAACCAGAAAAAACATTAACGCCAAATAGCCGTCATTTTAAAATAAATATATTTAATAAAAATGACATGATAGTATTTAGGACTTTTTAAATACGTTACAAAATATATTTTCTATTCATTAATTGTTGTTGTTCCTACTTGGTAAAACCGTTCCATATTAAATACAGGGGTAGAGTTTATTTCTCTGGCTTCACAAGGTTTGTTTTCTTCTCTGTAACCGGTTTCGCTGCTTGACTTTCTGAATCCCGAGAAAAAGTCTACGTCTGTATTTATTATATTTTCTATCTCAATTTCCTTAATTAATAATAAAGTAACATTTTTTATAATTTCGGACTAATTAAAAGGGCATCGTACAATATTCCGATTAGTTTGATTATTTGATCACCTGACTTTATTTACCAATTTACTGAATTGTATTTACCAATCGTTGCTTTCAAACGTTATAGCGTTCGCTGACTGCTATATATAGGTGTGATTTACATACAATTTACACACCTTTGTGGCTTTTTAGTTAACTTTCGTAGAAAAAATCACTAATGAGAGGATCTCGACATTTGTATTTTGAAAATTACACCGATAACCCAAATAATAGTAGGCCCCTTTTGATGAAATTCAGACCTTCCTTTTGTAAGTGGCTTGGATAAGTTTGTTAGCCACGATAATCCGACTTTCTTTCTAGAAAAATTTAAAACTGGCAAAGAAATTTTAAACAAATTTGGTGCGCAAGTTGCTCATATATAGCGTATACCAGGTACCAAAATTTAGCTCTCAAGAGAAAAAAGTTATAAGCAATTAAAGAAAAAAATTCGGTCGCACTGGAGGTCAAATAACCAAAATAAGATAATATGTGATTAACAAAACGTATTACTTACTACAGACGAAGATTAAGTTTGTTTGATTCAGAAAAGGTCAAAAAATACCAAAAAAATGTTTTAAAAATTTTATGATTTTTCTTCGGGAAACGTCATTTTTTAAAATTTAAAATAAACATCTTTAAACGAAGGCAGTTTGGTTTTAAATAATAAACATTGCAACAACTGTGCCTAACATGGTCTTACATTTCTGTTTCAGTAGCTGTTGTTCTTCATTTAACTAAAATATTTGCACAAAATTTAGTTGAAATAGACCATTTCTGCGATTTTACAGCAGCGGTTTAAATTATAGAATTTGTGATTTGTATTGTGTTTTTATTTCTTTAACGTCGGCCTATTTCCGTGACTATGGCAACTCACTGACGCCAGGGAGCAGTTTTACCTCACTATCCTGTAAATTTTGCCGAACCCCTGTCTTTTTGTAAGGAGGGTAGGGATCTTTAACGTGCCCAACATCATGTCATGTTGGGCACGTAAAGCCAGCTGTCCCTTGTCCTGGCACACGGGCCCGACGGCTTTACGCCCCCCTTGCGAAGGGCGGAACCTGCAGACATTCAACTTGCTCAAATACAATACCACAAACTCAACTGATGTTAATACAATTTGTGATTTAAATGTGTTATAATTTTTTACTTAACAAAATAAATTTGAAACGTATGCTCTCTTTAGTCAATAGATTGACAAACAGACAACATATGCAACTGGTATTAATAGTTCGGATGCAGCAAATGCGTTATGGTAGCTCATTTTTATCAAGTTGTTAAAAATATTAATAAACTAATGCTATCTTACTCAATAGAATACAACTTAACGTGATATTTGCCAAATCGTAGCTTAAATTACCAAATGTTTTCTTTGTGAGGGGTATTGAGGCAGTTGCAGATAAAATTGTATACGCAACATCCTAGGAGAGTGGGTACAGGACTCGAGGGTCTCTAGGATGAGCTTGAGCGACATGCTAGCATGTCCTGTCAAGTATCACTTTCCTGTCTTGTTACGTAAATAACTATTACCTGCAACTAGAAAGTGCCTACTTTCGTGAGTACTTTTACGAAATAATGTGTCACTTTACATGCTTAGGGACATCTAAAGAATCTACCTTTCACATACAAGCCGCGTGAAAGCTGATAAGAATACTAAGAATTTTTCATAACAATTTTATTCAAAAATTACTCAACAATTATTAATATTGATAGTATTTTGAACATTAGATATATTAATTCCCAATACTTTTTGAAATTTTAAATTCGACCTACAGTATACTTTTCACGAACTTTTTCTTCTTTATGCACCAGCCTTGCATGTGGTTTTTCTTTTGACTACCTGACAAACATTTTGATACTGCAGTGTCTGCAGGTTCTTTGATGATGTAGTTTTAGTCGCTTTCCTCACCTTTGCGATCAGACGTGGTGAAGACGTGCAGAGAACAAACAATTCGACTCACACGGTACAATTGTGGCATAAATTAATAAAGGCTTTCTTTTTGCGGTGGATTGGGGCAGTTGAAGGTAAAATTGTATACGCAACACGCTAAGAAAGTGTTTACAGGACTCGAAGGTTGTCGTCCTGGAACATGCCTGCATGTTCTGTGAAGTTCTATTTTCATGTCTGATTAAGTCAATAACGTTTTTTAGTGAATTTTCTGAGAAAAAATTCATTAATGTGGAGATTCCGACTTTTCAATTTTGATTTTTTTTTAAATGAGCGGGAACTAGGACCCCTAAACCCCTATCCAGGGTCAGTTTCAATTTTTATTTGCTTAGAAATATATATATATATATATATATATATATATATATATATATATATATATATATATATATATATATATATATACATTTCGTTTTCATATATATATATATATATATATATATATATATATATATATATATATATATATATATATATATATATATATATATATATATATATATTTGTGTGTTTGTGAGTGCGTACGTTTGCGTGTGTGTGTGTGTGTCGCACCGATAACTAAAAAAATAATGGGCCGATTTTGATCAAATTTGGTGAGTACCTTCCTTTTGCAAGTAGCTTGGGTAAGTTCGTTTTCCCGAAAAATTTTGCGTTTTTTTTTTTCCGAAAAAAATAATCTCCGGAAATAGCTATGGTAATCAAATTTAGTACACAAGTGTATGACATTAAAAGGAAATTATATATCAAAATTTAGATTTCTATGTTAGAGGAAAAAAAGTTGTAAAAAATATTTGATATCAGATCATTTCTATGAAAATTTACTACCATAACGCACTTGCTGCGTCCAGACTTTTATATATTTAAAAAAAAGACAAAAAAGCAATTTGGGATATTTCGTTCTATTTGATTTCTCTTTGAATTACCTTATTGTACAGTTAGAAAGATTTTATGTACTAAAAACGAAATGATTAGCTAGGTGAAGGGTTTCGAAGGTTTTCGTGCTTATTAATAAAGTGACATCCGTCACTACTAACATAATTTCATTAAATTTTTGTGTCTTGTAACACTCCTGTATATGTTGCGGTGCTATCGGGGCGGCAAGGCCGCGGACGAGCCCTGAGGGAACAAAAAAAAAACTCCTGTATATCATTTTTAGTGAATTTTCATAAAGCGATATTCTTTTCCAGAGAGGTAACAACTCTTGAATTTTTGAAAAATATTTTGAAATGAGCGTGAATTACCATTTGAAAATGGTCGGAAATCCGAGGTTCATTTAAATTTTTATATGTTTATATACAAGATAATTTACACAACTCGTTGGTTAGAACTTGTAGTAGGAATTTCAATCTAACATTTTCAGGATAGACCTAGTCAATGTATATCTCTAGAATGAATATACTTTCAAGATGGCGGCACATCCGGTCATACTGGAAACCACAACCAACTCATTTATTTTAAATAGAGCAGCTTATATACTATTGTCTATTTCGATTTTCCGTTTGATTTCAAGCCAACCTCGTTTGAACCTTCATGTTCAAATTTTAAACCATTTCTGAGATATTCGTGAATTTCCGTTATTTTTGACGCATCAACTTCATTGAGAACACGGTATCTACCATATGATGATTGCTATAAATCTAAAACTTGCTGACATTATTAAAAAACATCAAAGTATCTACCCTAGTCGTAATTTTTCTGAAAATATATACGCTGTTCATAAATTGACCTTAAATTTGGTATTAGAAAATCTCACAATTCTCAAATGAAACACCCTGTATTTTATAACATTAATTGATGGTAAAATAAAATGTCTATTGAACTGTATTAGGTTTCCCTATACCTATCTAGCATATTGTTGAATGAATCATGCTTTTATAAATTTCACTGAATTAATTAAGTACTTCACTAAAGTTTTCCAAAGTTGTTCTATAAATACAGTTTGTGTAAATTTTGCCACTTATTACTTTACGGATCATCGGACGAACACCGGTTAAATTTGATATGCCCCATTTGATAAGGGAAAAATGGCGCAATAGGGTGAAAATTGGGGCCTGGAATAATGAACGAATCTACAATAGTGGTATTTCCTCGGTATCACAATTTCAAATACTGGTATCCAAGCACCAGTGAAAATGATAAATAAAGAAGCTTATTAGTTACCAATCAATCTTCAATATGTTATTTAAATGTAAAAACAAACCTGCTAGGTTGTTTAAGGTTTTCAATGTCATTGCTATTGTGTTCTAAAAACTTTAGAGTTCTATGATAAACCGCGTCATTTTTCGCTTTCTTTAACTGATTGACAGCGAAGTTATTTATGTAGGCCACTACTCTGTCGAGTAAATCATCTTTCGCACCAACTGGACTAGCATATACTTTATTTTTTAAGTAGTCTCCACAGGTAAATCTCCAAGGACCATTAACCCCAAACCAGCGAGCCTCAAACATGCCTGACTGTTCATCACATACTAAAGTATTGGAATGCAAAAGAGCCCCATCCATTTGATACCAGCAATCTCTGAAAGCGCTGAGTGGGCAAACTTTCCAAAAAAATCGTTACAGTACCTCTCAGTATGTGCAGGTATCCTTCGCTGTTTAAATTTTGTTCACATATTTCAAATGGGACTTTATCAAACATTACCATTATGAAGACATTGAATCCTGAATCTGAATTTTGTGTGATATGAGGATTTTTATCTGCCCAGTGGTGCATATTCTTCGGTTATGAACTCTACGATGTATGAATTTGGACTCATCTGTGCATATGATTTTGGAGAGGAATGTCCGGTCTTCTTGGAGTTGAATGACTACGAACTCGCAAAACTACATACGCTTATCATTATCGCCTGCATGAAGTTCTTGTACAGGTATATACGAGTATGGATGATATTTATGCCTCCTTGGGATCTTATGTATTGACGAATACCTTACTTCTAACTCAGGGTAGGCTGCCCTTATTCATAATTGCGGATAAGCCATAAAATAAGCTAGAACATTGACTTCACTGATTTCATCTTCAGTCACTGGATGTGGCACCTTTTTAGCGGTGTTGAGATTCAAACAAAGAATTTTTGAAAATTTGCTTCATTCTCGTTCATGACTGGTAAGCCTGGATATCTGTCGTTAAAAGTGCGGAAAATTCTGCATATAATTTTACCACATTCGCCATGAATATAAAATAAATCTAGAATTTGTGAGTTTGTATAGCTATACATTTTCGACAAGAATACTTTCACAAAATTTATAAGTTTGGCATAAATATACAACATAAGGAAAAGGCGTTTGTTAGATAGCAGTTTGGTATGGAAAGCAGCACCCAGGCAGTGAAGTTTTTGATTAAGGTTTAAGATGGGTGAAAAAGGAAAAATTTAGTTTCAATAAATTTTGGTATGTCAAAATTTGAAGTGTATCATTAGGTGATAGATGTCAAACATATTTAGAACGATCTTTGCAAAATTATGTCAAAATACTCCACAAGTCGCAGGACTTATTTGTGTTGGCATATTGTACAATTTTAAATAAAGTTTAAAAAGTGTCATTATTTGACAGTTTGTTCATATTTTTTTCACAGCAATCTTATCGGAAGTTTTTATTGAAGATGATAAAGTTATTTATTCAAAAACTGAATTATAGGTGTTGGTAGTAGGCAATATAATTTAAGGCAGGTTAGTCCGCTGTGACAAACTTGCGTAGTAAAGTACTAAGTGGTGAAGTTTACTTTTAATGATAGGCTCAGGAGATAAAGTAAGTTGCATTATGTATTAAAAAATTCGCTATTACAACGGACTTGCTGCGTCCAGACATTTTTATTTTGTTCTTGTTAAATGGTTTTGAAATTACGATACTATAACTTAAAAAATAATTTACTCTTACAATATAGCTTTTGGGCTTCCCAAAAAAGGTATAATATAATATTGTATTTAGCATGTAACAAAGAAACTTTTACTCTATCAAATTCCTTTAAAAAAATGTCCAGCTTCCTAAAAAATTCTGTAGAATCGTGTTATTTTTGCTGTATACGTGCTTAAGAGTTGTTTACCTACTGAACATAAAAGTGCTTTCTCCCGTGGAGCAAGGCTAATAAAAAGTTCTCAAACTAAAAGAAACAACATTTGCAGGATCGTTTTAGAAAATCGCCTTTTAGAGATAAACTGCTAAAAATTGTATACTCCTGATGAATTCGAGACAAAAAGTTTTGTGTTGGAACTTAAACTTTTACGTGTCTTTGAATATATAATAAGTCTTTCTTGGAAGTTCTTATATATCATACATTTTCAGTTAGTTGACGCCCTTAACTCAAAAAAAACTTGTTCAAGCATCTTGGGATCCATGATAAATCATTTCATTAGATAATTGAGTTTTCCCGGTCTTAAGTTCAATATGTCCCTAAAACTCACAGCGAGTTTTCAGCTTGTCGCTGTCAACTTGTTTGCAGTAATAAGTTTTACTAATTCAATTATAAAAATATGAGATTCCATCTCAGCTGTTCTGCAAATCGGATATAAATGTCTTAAAACTTGGAAAGTTATGTAGGTTAAACATAAGTGATTCGCTTTTTATGTTCCCTAATAATTAGTTTACATTCTCTTGTAAAAAAAATTATAAAAACTGCAACAGACCCCAGATAATGTACCCTGGTGGCCTAGTTGGCGCCCATTTGAAGACATTTAAAAAAAAATCAGTTCCTGGTGGCCTAGTTCGCGCTCATTTGAAGACATTAAAAAAAAATGCAAAGTCGCGTTCTTTATAGTAAATTATAGACTATTATATATAACGAACTCTATAACCTAAGCTACTGCCAAAGCATCCGAGAAACGGTCTATTTGAACTGAATTTTCTGAAAATATTTGAACGAAATGAAGGACAATGGCGGTTCAAGCAGAAATATAAGGCTTTGTAAAACAGTTCTTACCACATTTCTTCTACATGACCCGAATTCGTTTTAGAACATTTGTTTAAAATTGCCAATTTTGACTTTTCAAATCTTGACTGACATATATATTGATTTTTAGTGTAAGATAAGTCTTTATAAAAACAACATTTGTACTGTATTTAATAAAACCAACTTTTATATTTTCGTTTTCTTTAAACCTACTTTTTTTGGGGAGTTTTAGAGATTCGTAAGATTTCTATGGAAAAACGTCCACCATTACGCATTTGTTACGCCTACACTTTTTAGCGAAGTTTCATTAGAAAAATTCGCTAATGGAGAGATCACGTTAAAATGCGTTTGAAAAAATTACTTCAGATGAACGCGAATTTGGATCCCTAGAAGCCAAAACCAAGGTCCGTTAAATTATATATATATATATATATATATATATATATATATATATATATATATATATATATATATATATATATATATATAAATACTGAACTGATTTCAATCAAACTGGGAAAAAATCTTCCTTGGGCTAAAACCGAGGTCGAGTTCGTTAATCAGCCTTTATGCTCAATTTTTTCCGGTGGAAAATCGGGGAAGACTTTTGGAAAACGCTATATTTGTGGAAGCATCAGAGTAACTGGAATAAGACTTTACATGTGGCTAGAAATATTGCAAATAAACCTATGTTATGAATTTTAAGCAATTTGGTACACAATATTTAGAGTTTTTTTCAAATTAAAAATAAAATCCCAAAGACATGCGTTGAAACGACTTAGTGGTTAAAGTCCAATGCCTGACAAACAGAGTAGTTAACTGCCACGCGTAGATTAATTCATACGACGGATAAAAACCATACATCAACAGTAACCAAACTAAATATATACCAGGCAGAAAACATACTACTCTAACCAAGAATCGTGAAATCTCGGATGCAAGTATGGAAAATGACAGACCACATGAAATTAAAAATTTGCCAAGTTATTGTTATTTAACTGGGGGATTCAATCAATTATTAAAATACACTATATTGGTAGCTTTATTAAGGGACCCAAATACAGTTTTAGCTCAGCATAGATATATTATACTGTCGCATAATATAGCAAAAATTTAAACAAAATCAAGCCAAGTCTCTATAAAAATGATTCTAAAATAGTGTCTTTTATCTTTAAACTTAAACGTAAGACGTCATATAAGACCGAAACAGTCGTGGGATGTGTTTCAATGGTAATTCTACTATTTCTGTAATTAATAATTGTTACGAATATAATATCCCGGGCATGAAGCCGATCTAAATATCAGGCAAATCACTCTTGCCTCTGAAGCAGAAGGTTACGCGATGGAATCCAGTTTGATGAATGTATGCATTTTTTATGTTTTATTTTGACATTTGGAGAAACAATAGTGCACAGATTTCATACGTTTTGAACAAGATCTAATTTTTGTTTAAAAGGGCTAAATACGTTTGTCACCTTTGAATCTGAAATTATAATTTTATTATTGTTGATATTGAAAAAACGGGTTTGATTAGGTTGACTAAAGCGAAACCATACTGGCAACTAATAAGGAAAAATAACTGCTACGTTTATAATTTGGCAGATACTTTACTCTTTTAAATATGTATCAAGTTTCCTTTTGGAAATCTTCTTTATAACTTTAATAAAATTTGTAATACAAGATTCTTCTAAAGACACTTACACTATCTACAGATATAGCAAAATTTTGTTGCTTAGCTTCATAGAAAATTGAGTTTTGGGCAGTTTTCTCAAAAGGAGTTAGAACGCAAGATTTTTTTGATAATAAAAGATATCGATGGTAACACTTTCGAAAGAATTCTTCAAATGTGCGCGTACTAGGACCTCTAAAATCGATCTTCAAGGTCTGTGTAAGTTTAAAGTATTAACTTTACTAATATTCCGTATATTCATAGTGTACCATTCTTATGAAAATTCGCTACTATAACGCACTTGCTGCGTCCCGAAATTTTTAGATTTTAATTACTTTACGAAATATTATGTCTGCGTCTGTAATGCCAAGTACCCAAATACAGCTGTAAAAAATTAAATCAATTAATCGTTGTTGCTCTTACTTGGTGAAAGCCTGCCATACTCACTTAATACAGCTGTAGAGACTGCTTCTTGCTTCACAATTTCTTGTACTCTCGCGAGGCGTAAAAGGCGAAACCGGTTGCAGAGAAGAAAACATGCATCTATGAAGAGAAGTCTTTACATCTATATTTAAAATTAAATATATCGGGTAAGTGGTATTAGACACTTAGGTCGACTACTTTACTCAGTTAGTTTTGAAAACATTCTGTACCATTTCCAAGCCGCAGTACATTGGAGCAACTTAAATTTAACATATGTATATTAAAATCGTCTAAACATAAAAATGCGCTTGACTGAAAAGTTATCTGGATACGAATTAACCATTTTGACTTGCTAGACTAGCAGACTCGATGGTCCAGTGGTAAGGGGGTGTGCCTCTGTACCTAAACTTCCTGGATTCGACTCCCAGCAGAAGCGTCACATTATTTTTAAATTTTTTAGTGAACATCAATCAAGGTTGTGACTTCGTGTTTGAGCAAGTTGAACGTCTGTACGTTCCGTATTTAGGAGGAGGCTAAAGCCGTCGGTCCCGTGTACTGTTGGACACGTTAAAGGTCCCTACCTCCCTTACAAACAGGAGGGGCTGGTGGTGCTGGTGATTGACCACAGTCGCGAAAATAGGCCGACGTTAAAAAGCACTTGTTCAACTTTTGGATATAAAAATTTGTCACTTTGTTTATCAAACATCATAGTTGTTACCATGGCAACTAAATTCAATTTTGCTTACTGAAAAGTTTCAAAGCCTACTCGATATCAACATAACGTCGTGACTGTGAATTTTTGAACATGGCATATCTGAGAAAAAGCTTGTTTTTGATAAAAAAGAGTTTCGATGAGTTATTAAGTGTTTATTTTTTAAAGGGTTATCCGGCCAAGACATGTTTGCTGATATGGAAGAATTCTTAGGTGATCAATAGCAAAACATTGATTTTGTCCATTAAATAGTCTTAGAAGATCAATGAATTGCGCTGAAACATTGCACATTTCCCATGGACGTGTGTTTTAATTTGCTGATCACGACCTTAGAATGTGGAAAATGGATTCCCAAATACTTAAACGGCGATGAGAAGCTCGTTTGACAATATCGAAGAAAATGTGTCACCGTTTTGAAAAGGATTCCTCAAACTTTTTGGGTCTTCTTGTCTATGTACGAAACGTGGGTCCATTACTGTAATCAAGAGACTAAATAGTAGTCGAAAGAGTGAGAGCATCAGCTTTTTTAAAAAGATCATTGTCTTCTGGTTCTCTATAACACCACTTATCCCGAAATATCTTCAACTATCTTCACTGGAAGTACTTCCTTATCACTGGTGTTTAAAACATTGTTATCGAAATCTAGCTTGACACGGTGACCTTGCAGAACATCTAGGCCAAGTATAATAGGGTTTGATAAGGCAGCAGCAATAACTCGCTGTTCGGTATTCCAAGCTCCAATTTGTAGACCGACGTCACTTTTACCAAATAAACGAATCTGTTCACCACCAGCTGCAGTCACTCTGTAGACTCTTTCTGGCTCCCTATCATGACGGATGATTGTTCTGAATGTGCCAGTGTCTTCAACCTTTTGAGCCTTTTTGTCGCTGATGTATCCGTCTGCGACTAGCGTGTTGCCAGAATCGTTGGCCAATGAAAAAAAGAACTTCAGGGCACTGTGGTGGACAACCATCTCTCGCCCCATAAACCAAACTGCATTTAGTTCTCCTGTAACTTCGTTGACGATGACCTTGGAGCCCGGCATTCACTTCTTATGTGTCCCACCTTTCCATAGATTCAACAGCGTATGGCACTTGCACGATGATCTTGCGTTGGCTCCTTATGAGGTGTGGCTTCATCTGTTTTACTAGTTCGTTTCGTAGCTGCATGGCCTTGAATGAATCTGTATTTTTTTTCTTTTTATGGGTGTTGGAGACTGCGAACTCTCACATTGCCTTTAGAGACTGATTTGGTAGCTTCAAATTCTAGCGAATGTACCAAATATTCGTTCAAGTTTTTATGTCTCACTATTCTCAGTGCACGTTGAGTGTCGGTATCCCTGATGCCGCCAATTAATGTTCCACCACCCACAAATTTACTTGTTCAAAATTTTACTGTCAAGGTTCTTACTTCGGTTTTTTGGGACAAACACGGATAATTCTGCTAGATTTTCTGGAACAAGGTAGACCTGTCACAAGAGTATACCATAGCGAGTTGTTAACTAAATTACGGCAGGAAACTGTGGGAAAATGCCTCGGAAGCCTGGCCAAAGGTGCGCTTTTTCAGCAAGAAACGCCCATGCTTACAAGTCATTGATTGCACTGCAAACAATTGATAAGCTCGGTTTTGACTAGGTTAATCACTGGGTGTAACACAATTGGACTATTTTTATTCCCATAGCACAAAAAAACGTTTGAAAAGGTAATAGATATATGACAAACAACAAAGTAATTTTTTATTATTTTTTATTTCAACAACACACCACGAGGGCTTACGGCCTAAATACTATCGTACTGTGAGTGTCGACAAGGAGGAAAGAGGCCACTTGTTAATTCTGGACTTGAAAGTTTGGAGGTTCGGGGGAGAAGGAAAAACATGTGCCGGCAAGGAATTCCACAACTTGAAAGTCCTCGGGACAAAAGAGCGGGCATAACAAGATGTTCTATGTCTGGTGACCTGGACAGTAAAAGGGTGCATTCGCTCTGTTCCCCTGGTAGATCTGTTAGGGGCAGCAGGTGGAGGAACTAGGAAAGAAAGCTCCTCTGAGCAGTGCCCGTGCAGATATCTATAAAAGAGAGAAGTCAACAACGGCACGTCGGTGGGCAAGGGATGGCAGCCTTTCGGTGAGGGTAGGGTCACCGATGAGACGTATAGCTCTCTTCTGAATGGAGTCCAGGATAGCGAGTGTAGAAGCGGCAGCAGCACCCCAGATGTGGGAGCAGTATTCGAGGTTTGGTCTTATTTGTGAAGTATATAAAGTATAGAAATTAGCTGGTGAAAAGTATTTCCGAGCCCGGAAGAGGAAACCTAATTTCTTAGCAGCCGCCAATTGAGATTTAGATCCACAGAGATGCCAACAAGTGAAAAGGACTCTACTTTGAATAACTTGGTTGTTTATTGTGATGGGTCTAGGGCTGGTGTATCTCTTATGAGAAACAAAGCAAGACTGTGATTTGGTGGGGTTGAATTGTACAAGATTTCTACTTCCCCAGTCTAATATTTTTTGGAGATCCACGGAGATAGAACCCTCCATGAGTCTGCGATCCTCATCTAATTGGGCTAAAGAGACCGGCTTAGAATATTGTATATTTGAGTGGAGGGTGCTGTCGTCCGGGTAACTGTGAACTGGGTTGGATGTGCTAGAGAGGAGGTCATTGATGTGGAGAAGAAACAAAGTAGGGGCTAAAGCTGAACCTTGAGGAACTCCTGCATTAATTGGATACAGTTTAGAGGAATGGCCATCCACGACAACAGAAATGCTTTGGTTGGAGAGGAAATTTTCTGTCCACGTACAGAGTTTTGGTGGTAGGTCATAGGCCGGTAGTTTATTAAGCAGCGCTGCGTGCCAGACCTGGTCGAATGCTTTGGATATGTCTAGAGCGACAATGTGGGATTCGCCGTGTAGTTCCATAGACTTGTTCCAAGAATGGGTGACAAAGGAAAGGAGGTCCGCAGTTAATCTGCGCTGACGGAATCCATACTGCCTGTCGTGGATTAGACTGTGTTTTTCAAGAAATTTGAGTAATTCGGTGTTTATATACTTTTCCATCATTTTAGAGATGACTGAAAGGAGAGAAATAGGCCTGTAGTTGCTAGGAAGCGCTTTCGATCCTTTCTTGGGAACAGGTTGTACTCGAGCAGTTTTCCAGTTACTAGGGAATATGCCTCTATTGTAAGATGTTTAAAACAGACAAGTCAGGACAGGAGCAAGTTAAGTACTTCCTAATATACCTCATCCTATATTCTAACGTCTCATTTGGGATATGAAGAAGATGGTCAAGAGACATCATTTGTTGGCAGTTATATCAGCTAACAGCAACACCTAAATTACATCTTATGGTAATAAGAGTTCTTAAAGCATTTATTCTATCACAGTTGCTTAAAAACTTGTTATTTTAGGGATTGTTTTCTACGGCCTTTTATTTTTGTACATATTTACATAAAATCCGGCATTTACCTAAACCCCAAATAAAAAGTTTCTTGTAGACTTTAATAACAAATAAAATGACTTCGTATATCTATTAAAATCTCTTTGAGTATTTCCATCCTGCGTAGCCCCTGGCTAAAACGATGATGAGAATATACGCCGACGAAACAATTTGGGAGATGAACAAATAGCAATTTATTTTACCTTGTGCATTTGTAACATAGCCTGTGATATTTCGTCTTTAGTTGGCTGATTTCAGTCTCTTGTATTTTTCATTATGTTACAAATGCTTCTGTATTATATAATGGATTTTTAAACTGATTTAAAAAGAACATCTTACATTCGTGATCTCGTCATAAGCGGTTTTTTTCTCTCGAAAGGTCACTAAAAGAGGGCTCCAAGTTGTTTAAAGATAAATATGCTGAAATGGGTGTACCAACCCATAAATTTCTAATGGTACTGCCCTCAGGCAAATGTTGGAATCGTTAAGTCGCTTTAATATGTTTTGGTACTTCTTGGCACAACAACGGATTCAGGTACTAAATTTTTGTGGGAAAATAATCTAAATTCCTTAAAAAAATGCAAATATTTAGCAAATATAGCATATAACAACAAACAGACTGTGTTTGATGGTACTAGAGAAGTGGGTACCGAACGTAAAAAAAGAAGGTAATTTGTTTTGATAAGTTTTTCTAGCCTACATTTGTATTCTTCCCTAAGTTCAATATAAAGCTTTTATATTGGTCAATGGTGGGGTTTCTGCATTAATTTATGTTGAAATTTTAAATTTAAATTGATTTGGACAACTAGATTAAGTCTATTACACATGACAGGTGTGCGGTGTGCCCGCTAAGGCAAAAGACAAATACGTCTTAATGCTTATCAAGACTTTTCCGTGTCATGTCTACGTCAGCTAAACACTACCGGCAATGAATATTTCTGAACAGCGGATTTTACATTAAGTCGGTGAGTAAAATGAGTCATCTTCTTAAAGTACTTTTGGATAATTTTAAGAGATGGCTCTTGTGTATATCTCACTATGTTAATATAGAGCTCACTGATTAAATTATCGGTGGCCTCTAGTCAGTAGCGGCTCGTGCCTTAATGCATTGGGGGTGCGCAAGAAAAAAAAAATTCGGGACGCAGTAAGTGCGTTATGGTAGTAAATTTTTATTAAATGCTTCAAATTTGAATAACTCAAGTTTCTACGAACTTAGAAAGTTGAATTTTGGTGTATAGTAGGGTCTTACCCAGGACAATATATCCACCAAATTTCATCAAAATAACTTTGTAATTTTCGTAGAAAAAATTTTTTTCCAAAAGAAAACTCAATTTTCTAAAAATGTAGAAAGTTGAATTATAGTGTGTAGTAAGGTCTTTTACAAGGCAACGTATCCACCAAATTTCATTAAAATACCTTTGTACTTTTCGGAGAAAAAGATTTTTTTTAAAACAAAACTCAAAATTTTCCCGGAAAACGTTATCCGATTTTCCTGATTAACGAACTCATCCAAGCCGCTAATAAAAAAAAAGGCACTTGCCGAGTTGCATCGAAATCAGTTGCTTATTTTTTGAGTTATCGGTTGGATATATATATATATATATATATATATATATATATATATATATATATATATATATATATATATATATATATATATATATATATATATATATATATATATATATATATATAGATACATACATACATACATACATACATATAAAAATTGAAACTGACTCCGGATATGGGTTCTAGGGGTGCTAGTTCGCGCTCATTTGAAAAATGTTTTGCAAAGTCTCTCCATCGATACCTCTTTATTAGTGAATTTTTTAAATAAAAATTCACTGAAAATGAAGAACTCGCCTATTTTTTTCCCGAAAATATATTATAAAGAAACCTACTTACTAAACTTAATAATTATTAACTACTTACCAAGTTTTCCTCTAGTTAGTTATACGTTATAGTAGTTAAAAAGTTACTTAAAAAGTCAACCTTTAAATTTAAAATATCCGCTGAATTAATCACAGTATCACAATTATTTTGTCCACTTATTAAGCAACCCGAAGTAGTAACCATAATAATAATAATAATTGTCTTGTTAGAGCATGTAAACAACAACGAAATGATCTAATTAAAAATCAATCCGACGCGATGACGAAAATTACTACGTAGTAGGTACACACGCTCTGCCGAAATTCCAGTACAAACTGCAAGTGTGTAATTTTATAGCGCACAACAGATTGCTTATTCGGTCGTTTTCGACGAAGATCATCAAGATTCGGGGATCATTTCGCACTGAAGTATCGCATTTCGTGAGAGCGCCGAAAAATACACACCGCCTCCCGCCTGCTTTATATGGATATGGATGTATAAAACATCTGCAACGATTAACACTATACTTATTCTGATTCTGTATTCTGTGTTAATGGCTGCCGACTCTCTGCGATCCTCGATATACTAATTTTGTTTGTTGAATGCAGGAGGTAAAAAAGTAAATAAAAATGTATTAAAATAGCATACCAAAAATATTGTTTTTCCACGGCAGGCGGCAGTGCATGGACGCACTTATTGAGGAGCCGCCCCTGCCTCTAGTGTATGATTGGAGTAGATAGGACAGTAAAAGCGAAAACTGAATTTGTCTTCTACGTCAGCCATACTTCGATTTATTGCCTTTTGAAACAGGCACAAGTTTTTGGTGAGGTAAGTGTTTTTCACTGCAGCTCTCATTTCCATTGCTTGTAATTTACAATACAATTTATGCTGATTTAGTATTAAAGGGACTTTTCTCGCTATACTTTTAAGAAGCGACACGTCATCTCATCTCTTGGTTAGCAAATTTTCCTAGGAAAAATCCGCTGTGAGGTGATCAAATTTAAATTGACACCAACATGACAATAAACTTCAGATGAAATTCTGGAGCCTATATAGTATTTAATGGCCCAGCTTCTCGACATAAAACATTTATTAAATATAGCATTGAAAATGTTTTAAGTTTCGTTCATATTTCATTATCACAAATCTATTTAACTTACAGTTATAATGAATAATTAAATAATAAATACTACGTTTTGCATATTTATTATTAATGCGTTTTATATTTCTTGTTGTATTTAATGTACTTATACCGTGAAAATATTTTAGTTTCATTAAGTCGTGTTATTTCGATAGTTGAATTCTCGCTAATTATTTGGTGGAGCTGTGCCAGGGGATGTATAGTGAACAAAAGTACCGAACGGCAAGTGCGTTATGGTAGCGAATCTTTATAAGTTTGACCCCCATTAAAAAGTATTTGGTATAAGGTAAACAAAACAAAACGAATTTACGCAGCAAGTGATTTATTATGTTAACGATTTTTCATCAAATATTTTTCCTAAACAATTGTGGATTAAACAGTTGATTACATTCGAAAAAGGTAAATTATATTATATGTAGACACAGCAGTCTCCACGCACACACAGTACAACAAGAAGAAGCTGTGGGAAGAGAACTAACGAGCGCGAACAAGTACTCCTCTGGATAATATGACGACGGACGTTGATTCACATCACTCGCTAGCTACCATCATTTTAGCCCTACCGTGACTTGCAGTATGATGTATAGCGAAATATATAGACCGGTTTCGTCTTTGTTTTGGACTCTCTAGTATGCCATGCCCATGCTCCAACAAGTCGGCATTGAGGCACGCACTACCACATAATGCAGTGGAGGATAGCGCGAAGTCTGGAACCGTCAGCAAACCAGATGGCGTTCCGAATAGCCAGATTTTCTTCATAATATCTCTTATGATAGTGACCAAGATATAGATAATGAAGCACAGCAGTGCTGCAGAATTTCCAAATAGCTCGAGAATGGTGAACGCTAGGTATGATAAATCTAGTGCGGATCGATATTGCATAACATGAGGAATTGTAAAATAGAATAAAAATAAACCATTCCATTTGAAGTAAGGGAGCCAACCGGAAATGCCATATAATCGAAAATATTTTAGAAAAACAGAAGACACTAAATTATTTATGTATGCGGACTTTAAAACGACTTCTACGGTCGCAAATCATTAAACTTTTAAGGAACGGATTGTGTTAAATATAGACGTTAAAATTGACCATTGATATTAGTTGTATAAGTTTTAATTCACGCTCATTCAAAGTACACTTGGAGAACCAGAATCATCACAAAGCTTTTTTTTAAACCTGACGTCGTTTCATTAACTAAATTAGCGTCATTAGGGGATCAAAAATTCTAAACGTTTGACGACTACAACTGTGGTTATATTCTGTGCAGGTACTGGGCCTTAGGCGTTTGGGGGTGGTTCAAACAAACAAACTTTCACTGCTTGTTTACGGGAATGTCCCTCTATCTGAATTGCGTTATCTTTCTTCCCACGTTTTTGTCGGCATCGTTTGTAAAGTGCTCTATCAATAAACTATACATACATACATATATATATATATATATATATATATATATATATATATATATATATATATATATATATATATATATATATTCATTAACAGTCACAAATATATAATATTATGTTTAGTGAAAATTGACTGAAATTCGAACGTAACGTTCAATTACTTCATTTAATTTGTAGTTACTTTGTTAGGAACTGAAAAACTGAAGTTTAATATTCAGTATGAACGTATAGACGCATCCATTCAGTATGAACTTATAGACGCATCCATCAGTATGAACTTATAGACGCATCCATTCAGTGTAAACGTATGAACGTATCCATATACATCTGTTCGACCATAGAGTAATATGTGTTTTACATGAACATATTAATATGTTAACCGTCAGCTCAAACCTAGATGAGCGTCTCGCGACAGTAAAAACTTGGTGAAAACATCAGTTGGCCTAATTACGTGATGTATGGCAGGGTTGGTTTTTCCTTTTAGTGAATTTTCTTAGAAAAAATTCACTAATGAGGAGATCTCGACTTTTGAATTTTGAAAAAATTTCTTCAAATGAGCGCGTTCTAGGATCCCTAGAACCCATATCCGGGGTCAGTTTCAATTTTTATATGTTTATATATATATATATATATATATATATATATATATATATATATATATATATATATATATATATATATATATATATATATATGTATGTATGTATGTATCACACCGATAACTCAAAAAATAATGGGCCGATTTTGATAAAATTTGGCATGTACCTTTATTTTGTAAATGGCTTGGATAAGTTCGTTAGCCAGGAAAATCGGACGAGGTTCTCCGGGAAAATTTTGAGTTTTCATTCGAAAAAAATTCGTATCTCAAAAAGTAATAAGCCGATTTTAATAAAATTTGGCATGTACCTTTCCTTTGTAAATGGCTTTGACAAGTTTGTTAGTCAAGAAAATCTGACGAGGTTTTCCGGGAAAATTTTGAGTTTTCATTCGAAGAAAATTTTTATCTCAAAGAATAATAGGCCGATTTTGATAAAATTTGGCATGTACCTTCCTTTTGTAAATGACTTTGACAAGTTCGTTAATCAAAAAATCGGACAAGGTTTTCCGGGAAAATTTTGAGTTTTAATTTGAAAAAAAAATTTATCTTAAAAAATAAGAAATTTATGATAACCAAATTTGGTAGGTAGGTTTACGATATAAAAAGTAAACTATACACCAAAATTTAGATTTCTATGTTACAAGAAAAAAAAGTTATAATAAAATATTTTGTGCCAGATCATTTCTATGAAAATTCACTACCATAACGCACTTGCTGCGTCCAGACTTTTCTTTAGGTATGAATTAGGCAAACTGATATAAGACAAGTCAGTAGGATTTCGTTAAAATCGCAAGTTTTTACTGTCGCGAGACGCTCGTAAACCTGGCACTGGGCATGCTAATGCCTAACTGCCCAATTAGGACAAAGCATTGTTTAATCTATTTGTAACACAAATTGTACATACATGTTATCTTTCTGCTCTCCTTCTTTATATGAACTTTAACTATACCAAATCTCACACTGCTCCGTGCGCGCAATGTACTTAAAAATGGATACAGAGTTTTTTCTTCATGTATTATAACCCTATAATTGAACTTTCTACCAAAGCATCAGAGAAAGGGTTTATTTAAAATTCATTTTCTGCAAATATTTAGGTAAAATGAATGACAATGTCGGCTTAAACTGAAACTTAAGGCTTCATAGAACACACGATATTTATTTTCACATAAGCCTTATTAGTTTCAGAACATGTCAATGTTGACGTTTCGAATCGCGACTTTGAAGTTTTAAAAGGAAAAACTATAATGCTTATAACTTTTTTTACTTTTAACATAGAGATCCAAATTTTGGTACGCGGTTTTATTTTTATGCTATAGCAAATTTGGTTAACATAGCTTTGTTATTTCCGGAGATATAAAAAATTTCTGAAAGAAAACACAGAATTTTCCGGGAAAAACTAGTCCGATTTACCTGGATAACGAACCTATCCAAGCGATTTTCGAGAGGAAGGTACTCACCAAATTTTACCAAAATCGGCCTATTATTTTTTGAGTTATTAGTGTGATTGATATATATATATATATATATATATATATATATATATATATATATATATATATATATATATATATATATATATATATATATATATATATATATATATACACATACAAACATAAGTCTGATCTGACCTGACCTCGGATTTGGGTTCCAGGTGTTCTAGTTTGCGCTCATTTGAAGAAATTTTTTCAAAATTCAAAAGTCGCGATCTCCTCATTAGTGATTTTTTTAATGAAAATTCTCTTATATAAACACAGTTGTAGTCGTCAAACGTTTAGAATTTTTCATCCTCTGATGGCGCTAACTTGGTTAGTGAAACGATCGTGAAGTTTTAAAAAATGTGTTTTGGTGATTTAGGTTCTCCAAGTGTACTTATCAGTGCTTATCACAGTTTCCAATTTTCACTTAGCGGACCGCTACTTTTTCTAAGCAATTTTTCTGCGAAAACTAGCTAAAATGAGAGAAGAAATAGTAATTAGACTTGTTTTAAAAAAAATTATCAATTTTTATTTTGACATTTTCAAAGGTTACACCAATTCTGCAGTTTTTAGTGGTACACTTTCGATTTTTTCGCGTTTAACGTGCTATATTTTCTTGCAGTTTTTAAAAATGTTTTAACCGCCGAGCTCAATAATACTCCTTATGAGACTACCAGATTTAGTACACTTTTTCTAGTAGGTATAAGAAAACTTTAAGCTTAGTTTTAATGAATTTTCGTAGAAAAAAATCACTAAATTCCCGACTTTTGAATTTTGAAAAAATTTCTTCAAATGGGCGCGAATTAGGACCCCTAGACTATTAAAAAGGTATCGATGGTAAGATTTTTGAAAATTTTTCGTCAAATTGGCGTGAATTAGGGTCGCTAGAACCCAAATCCAAGGTCAGTTGAAAAGTTTATATATATATATATATATATATATATATATATATATATATATATATATATATATATATATATATATATATATATATATATGTATGAATATACATATGTATGAATATACATATGTATGAATATATATATATATATATATATATATATATATATATATATATATATATATATATATATATAAATGTATCACACCGAGAACTCAAAAAATAATGGTCCGATTTCGATCAAATTTGGCAGGTAAATGGATTGGATAAGTTCGTTAGCCAGAAAAATCGCACCAGGTTTTACGGGAAAATTTTGGATTTTCTTTCGCAAAAAATGTTTATCTCCGAAAGTAAAAAAGCTATGGTAACCAAATTTGGCAACTAGGTTAACGTAGTAAGAGGTAAACTATGCGCCAAAATTTAGATGTTTATGGTGAAAGGAAAAAAAATTAAAAGCATTTAATGAAAAAAAATTTTGGTGTCAGATTATTTCTATGAAAATTCACTACCATAACGCACTTGCTGCGCCCTGACTTTTTTCGGCTTTATAGAAGATGCTTTTAATTACAAATTAAGTACTTTAAGGTCTTGCATATCAGAGTAAATTATCCGTACACGATAATTTGGTCAAACCTCTAAAGGCTTTAAGGAATGTGGATTACTAAATTATAAGCTACATCAAAATATTTTTAAGCTGAACGCAAGTAGAAAAAGTTCATTATACAGTAAAAAGAGTGTCAAATTGATATTCATCCCTGTTTTATTGAATGTAAAAACCTAAAAACGATTAGTTATAATTTTACGAGCAAGCATAAAGAAAGATGACCTAGATCGGTTTGAATAAAGTGCATTGAAGCGAACAAGGTATTTGTAGGTATATTCGATGCTGTAGGGGATCTGATTTACGCTACATAAATCAAGCTTCGTTAGAGCTCACGTTTACAGTAATTGACATTGCTTTGACGTCACTGTACACCTTATACAAAATAATTCTTCACCTGCTCCTGGAAAACCGGGTGACAGATGACGCATTTTGCAGCACGTAAGGCGACTCCAACTTTATTGTTCACTAGCTCTCACGTTTTTTATCGTTTCGAAAGATCTGTATTTTCATCAACCTCGTAGAAAATTTGTTGTACAATAAAACTAAGAAATTTTAGTGATGTAAAGAAGGCACATATTTTGTGGTTATTTAAGTAATAAATCAGGAGAATACTATTTTAGTGGACGAGTATGCCAATTCCATGGCACGCTGTAAGGCTTTTTTTTAAGTCTGTGGTTCCTCTAAAAAGCAGACACGCTATTTATAAAAGAGATTTTTCTCTTGTGGCAGTTCTGCATTGTTTTCCTAAAACACCATACTTAGGTTTGTTTAAGTTTTCACGCATTTGTTTTTTCTCCGGCAAAAAAATTTTGTTGACTTCAAAATTGTGTAACAAAAAATCTCAATTAAGTTTCAAGACTTACTTTATTCTTGCGGGTCTAGAGTATTATAAATCTACTTTTAGTGAATTTTCTTGAAACAATTTACGAATGGGGAGATCTTAACTTTTGCATTTTGAAAAAATTTCTTCAAATGAACGTGAACTAGGCCCCCTGGAACCCATATCCAGGGTGAGTTTGAATTTTTATATGTTTATATATATATATATATATATATATATATATATATATATATATATATATATATATATATATATATATATATATATATATCACACCGAAAACTCAAAAAATAACGGACCCATTTCGAGTAAATTTGGTGGGTACCTTCCTTATTTCCCGAAATAACAAAGTTAGCGCAACCAGATTTCATACACGGGTTTACGTCACAAAGAGTAAACTATGTACTAAAACTTAGATCTATAGAGTAAAGTAGAAAAAAGTTTCTGATAAGGGCAGTACACATTCCTTGATTGGTGCGATGTTTGTTTTTCCTAACATATCAGAGATTTTTGAATGGTTGTTGCCCCCGGTGTGTTAGTATGAAACCGTTGTTCTCAAATACGCTAAGTTTTCTGTATTTGGTATTTTATACGCTACATTAAACAGGGGCGTAAGAATGTGTCTAATAATCATCTTGTCGGAGCCTCGGTGGTCCAGGGGTAAGAACGTGTGCCTCTTAGCCAAAGGGTAGTGGGTTCAATTCCCAGGGTTCCAACAATATTTTGTTGTTAATGGATTTTCTTGAAAGGGTAGTTTCAGTTTTGTCTGCGTTTAAAGTTGTTCTCCAAGTATTATAATATTTCTCTAACATATTTATGTGAATTTAGTTTTGGATGTTTGCCACCGGTGCCCAGAATGGATGGCTGTAGATTGCTGTGTCGTCGGCAAAAAGTGCCAGATTTGTTTTGGAAAATTGTGGAATGTCGTTTATGTAGACGCTGAAAAGATTGAGCCTTGTTGGACGCCAGCGTTAATGTTCTTGGTTCCTGAGATGGCATTTTCTACCTTTACTGTTATACTTCTGTTTTTAAGGTACGAATAGATGGTCTTATTTAGTGCATCGGGTATTTTGAGCTTAGTAAGTTTATAGATGAGTCAATCGATCCATACAGTGTCAAAAGCTTTTTTGATACCCAAAAGGTTTATCTTCATTAAAATTTATGGTAATGTCATCCACAATTCTTGCCTCTTGCAAAACGGTAGTATGTGTTTATTTCAGAATCCAAATTGTTGCCCGATAGTAATGTGGTTTCTCCGGTCCTTGGTTCCGAGTTTTGTTAAGATGATTTGGTTGATAGTTAGGCGGATCTGTGTGGCGATGGCACCGATGTGTTCAAATTTTCCCAACGAAAACTCAAAATGTTCCAGGAAAAACCGGTCTGATTTTACAGCATAACGAGCTTGTTCAAGCTATTCACTAAAGTAACACACTTACCAAGTTTCATTAAAATCAGTTATTATCTTTTTGAGTTTTCGTGGTTTATATAATATTATATAAACATATAGATTAAATTTTGAAATTGCCCCCGTTATAGGGGTTCTAGTTCCGTCCATTTGAAGAAATTTTCACGAAATTCAAGTTGTGAGCTCTTTTTGCAACGAAAATCCTCTAAAAAGAATATAAAACACTTTCCATAAAAACATTGACAAATTATAGTTTAATTTAATTGAGGCAAAGTGCGACAACAATATTTATATTATTAATTAATTGATGGTTTAAAAGAAAAACAGAAAACCAAATGTCTTAACACGCTAGTTTTACATGCGTAAGATTGGATATTATGTTTTTGCATATGGAATAGCACAAGCCGGTAGCAAACAATTGGGTGAATTTTCTAAAAATAGTGCTTGGGGTCGCCTAACTATATGAATAAGTTCTATTTCCAACCTAGTGTCTATTATTGGCGGCGCCTTGATATTTTTACGCTCATTTTTATAATATTTTTATAAGTAGGTATCTATTTTGAAGGATGTTTTTAGATTTTGTTGTGTTAGTTTTTGATAAACGGCAAATGATCTATTAATACAGTTATATTTCGTTTGAATGTTTTAATTTTATCAAAATGTATTTTATTACTTTAAATATAGGAGGGAATACTAAAATGAAATCTACCTAGCTAAGAAAAAAAATAAAGATTTAGAGGAAACATATTTTTTTTGACAATAACGCAATACCCCCCACAAAAAGGTTCTTTAGGTAGCTCCTCATTTCGGGACGCAGCGATTGCGTTATAGTAGTGACTTTTCATTAAATGGTTCAAATTTGAATAACTCAATTTTCTATAAACTTGGAAAGTTGAATTTTGGTATGTAGTAATCTCATTAAAATAGCTTTGTAACTTTCGGAGAAAAAAATTTTGTTCGAAAGAAAACTCAAAAATTTTCCGGAAAACCTTGTCCGATGTTCCTGGCTAACGAAATCATCCAAGCCATCAATAAAAGAAAGGCACTTGCGGAGTTTCATCCAAATCGGTTAATCATTTTTTGAGTTTTCGGTTGGATACATATATGCTCGCGCACACACACACACACACACACACACACACAGATATATATATATATATATATATATATATATATATATATATATATATATATATATATATATATATATATATATATATATATATATATATATATATATATATATATATATATATATAAATTTTCGGGACGCAGCAAGTGCATTACAGTTGTAAGTTTTCATAAGAATTGTACACTATTAGTAAGGTATATTATTAAAACTAATTTTTTAAATTTAAACGGACTTGGAGACCGGTTTTAGAGGTCCCAGTTAGCGATTATTTGAAGAAGTTTCTATTGTCTATGGAGCTAGAAACTTATAATTTGGTGGAGATATATGTAAGTACTGCAACTCTCTTTAAAAAAATGTGTTACAAATTTCATTAAAGTCACAAAAGTTTTCTAGAAAAAAATTCTTTACAAAGGGAATGTACCTGCCAAATCATAAGTATGGCAAGTATTTTCCTTTTTATTTAATTTTGAAGCTAAAATTGTAATCATTTACGCTGAACATATGTTTATAGCTATACTTTAAACTACTGCATGATATGTGGTTTCATTTACCTCAAATTTTCCATATACGAGATGAAGAGTAAATAAAAACTAAAAGTAAACAATAAGTAACTTATTCTGATATTCTAGGGTATTAGCGGCAGCGGAGTCGATTTCGAGATTATCTTCTTCTTCTTTGTTTATAACGTCTGTAAACAAAGAAGAAGAAGATAACCTCGAAATCGACTCCCCCTGCTGTCAGTTGGCAAAATAACAAATGCCAAATAGGTAATTGGTGTTGTCAGATTTAACTAGGAGAGCGAGGTGGCTTTTTAAATACCCTGAAGAATGGGAAGCTTAATATTTATACATAATAAAACGTAGTTCTAGATTGCCTTTAAACAAATTGAATCACTTTCATTAAAATTTTCATTTATTACTATATATTTTTCTGATATCTTGAGTTGTTTATCTTGAGAGTTTTGGCAAATGGCAACCCCGCTGATTGTTTATTGTGACATATTTTTGTAACCTGTTCGTTTGAAGATTGATTTCGAGCATTTGTTTGCAGTAGCAGCGTAACCCTGATATATCTGTCTGGCCTTGTCTAACATTATAGGCACCTATTCAGAGGTAATTTCAGGTTATATCGTAAATTATTTATTTTTTATGTGGTTATATATCATAATACTGAACCGAGTAAGTTCAAATTTGGTAGAGAGAACCACTTATACGATATGTACATGCGTATAAGTATTAGTTTCATACTTATAGTAATTTAAAAGATATTGCGTATTCAAACATTGCGTTTTTCGCATTTTTTTCTAAAAGTATTTGCGTGTTAAAACTGTCTAACGAACTCATCCAAGCTATTAAAAAAATGATGGGAATTGCCAAATTTGGTTTCGATTGGTGAATTATTTTTTGAGTTATCGGTTTTATATATATATATATATATATATATATATATATATATATATATATATATATATATATATATATATATATATATATATATATATATATATATATATATATAAACTTTTCAACTGACCTTGGATTTGGGTTCTAGAGGCCCTAATTCGCGCTCATTTGAAGAAATTTTCCAAAAATCTTACCATCGATATTGGTAAATTTTCTGAATGAAAATTCACTAAAAATTGAAACTGACCCCGGATATGGGTTTTAGGGGTCCTAGTTCGCGCTCATTTAAAAAAATGTTCGCCAAGTCTCACCATCGATACTTCTATATTAATCTTTTTTTTAAAATAAAAATTCACTAAAAAGACGCAAATAACACATTTTTTGCAGGTTTGCATCTTCACAAAAACCACAAAAATTAATTGATTTACATGCAACTTGACAGATAACTACCTGTTAAAAAGTTATAAATCCTTGAAAATAAACAATTGTCATGATAGAGTGTTTATTTCGTGGCCAGGTGGATCTCATTTTAATCCTCCCTCGTCCCAATATCGCAGTAATGTTTTATTAAAATGACGCGCTGTACTACAATATTGCCATTATACTTTTATAGGCGAGAGATGGAATTTAAGTTAGTACATCTTATGGCAACCTTGTGTTTTGATGTCTTAGTTATGACTAAAGTCCCAGAAAGGAATAGAAACGGTATCTGGTCCCTTTGACGCTTTGGCGCGAATACAGAGTTTGTATTATGATTCTAAGTGTATATTGCCTTTCATAACTGGTAGAAATAGTGGAAGCATAGCAATTTTTGTTAGTTTGTGCTTACTCATAAAGAGGTACTGTTTGTTCCTTTGAACACCTAGGTTCATTGCATTTCTGCGAGATTGAATTTCGGGGTTATATCACCGCTTTACTGCAAATATGAAGAATTGCCGTGTGCACTTATTTAAGAAAAAAATAATAGACTGTATTGGTTGATACACTCATAACATTTTGACGTGGACACGTATAGGTGTCTCTCCGCGGCCAAACTTACAGTCCGAATGATTCACATGGAGAGTCCCGCCTAAAACTTTTCGTGGAGTTTCAACTAGATACGAACAACGATGCCAAACTGGTGCAGCAAAAGCCACTGCCGAGCTAAATGAGTAGGGCGATGGTGTTTCAGAAGTTTACTGGCTTTCTCTGTACTGCCAGCGCTTTTATGCATTGGTTAAAGAAGTTCCTGACTCATCGATCAACTAGTATTCTCTCCTGTGTGTTATTTCGTGTGGTTTTCGACATTGATGCACAACAATTAAACGTCACCTCTGGGTAAAACAACCATAACATTTATTTTATAGTCATGCCTGGCAGTCGAAATAATCTTACACCCGCTGTAACCTACCCAATAATTTGTTGATGGATTCAGTGCAATATGATGTATTTATATTATGACGTATGGTAAATGTAGTAAACAAATCTCAGACGAAGTATCTAGATGGCAACGCAAGCAGTCAATGATTTTCTTTATACAAGATGGGGAAACCCATTATGGACATCCCACCACACACCTGAGTGTGTGTGAGTTTGAGATAGTGTGGGACTCTCACCCACAAAAACCTCCAACCGTGGAGTACCGGAGCTTAGTCCATACCTCCGTCGGATTAGTACACACATGACTGCGGGGTTTTGAATGTTTGCATTCTGTTGCGCTGCTGGGGCTTCGCGGATCAGGATAAGCTTTGGGTGCTTATGCTTTAGTGAAAGTTGCTCGTCATAGTTTGTGGCACTACGGAGCAGAGCATTTGGATGATAAGTGCCTTTGTACACTAAGTGGTTGATAGTTGAAATATGAACTCAAGTAGTGAAGCATTTTCATATCAGATTGAATATGACTGTTTTTGACAAACCTTGGTGCTCCGGTAACCATTTGCAGAATTTTTTTTGGATGATTTGAAGGGTATTTATGTGTGTGTCTGCAACAGTGTCTAATGCGGGAGATGCAAGGTTATGGCTGGCCGTATTATGACTTTGTACATTAGCAGTTTATTGCTCATGGACAACTTGAAGTTTCTGTTAAGGCGTGGAAAGAACTTCTAGATGAACATCGAAGCTTTTTGTCAGGCATGTTGGAGATGGAAGCGCCATGTTAAACGTTTGTCCAGGATAATCCCGAGGTATTTGTTGGAGTCTTGCCAGAGAATTAGACTGTTGTCTAGGGATATATAATTCTGAGGTGTGTGTCTTCGCTTGGAAAATAGGACCGCTGCATATTTGTCAGGATTTATGGCTAGGCATGATTTCTAGTACCAGTCTTGCAGCTTGTCTACTGTAGTTTTTAGACGTTGGGTTATTATCATCGGCAGCGTAGAGCTACTGAAGATGGTAGTGTCGCCTGCGTATAGTGCGTATGTCTTTTTTGGGGCGATGGCGGAATGCCTGCGACAATTATATTTTATAGCAGTGGAGAGATAACCGAACCCTGTGGGGGGCCAGCCGTGACTGACTGAATTCTAGATTTGGTTCGCAGGTGTTTCTCTTTCATGCATGACCTAATGAAGTGTATCAGAGGTAGTAGGTGCTTGAATGGGAGAAGTTTGTTCAGAAGGTCTGCGTGCCAAACTCTGTCGAAGGCTTGAACAATGTCGAGAAAGATTGCACCAGTTGACTTATCCTTGCTAAATCCTTCGGTGATGTTTTCTACCACTTGGAGGACTTGGTGGAGTGATGGCGTTTGAATCCGAATCGCTCGTCCTACAGGATTTGGTTCTCAAAGGTGTATGAGACTAGCTTTTTCTGAATCATTCACTCGTCGATTTTCCGACGACGAATAGACTAATTGGCCTATAGTTTTGAGGGAACAGCGGGTCTTTGCTGGGCTTTGGAATGTTAATGACGATGCCGTGTTGACCCCGAAGTGGTGAGATCTGAAGGTTTGGAAAAATAGCTTGTGCCATTTGCCAGATAGAATTGTCTTGGGTGGACAGAAGTCAATAGACAAAATAATCTTCTCACCATAAACATTTTGACTTTATACCGCGGAGGGCTGAATATGGATAAGCAGGACACTATTATGACATATAATCTAAGGAAAGTAATAACGTTATCTTGTCGCTAAAAGGTAATCGTCAGTAACAATCTACATTCATTAATCGGAGAATTCATAGCAAAAAACTTTAACTTCCGAGCGCACTTACCAAGTGTTTAACATTTTATATGAAGCATTATATCAACTTCTTAGAAATAATATCGTCTTTTGAAGCATTATATCATCTGAAGTACTCCATAGGCTTTAGTATGTAAACAACGATTTGTAGTAATAGTACAATGGGTAAGTCTCCATGTTGTAGTACAAAAGTTCAGGCTATGAAAATGAGGTTTGTAAATTAATATGGAGAAAATTACAGATGAGAAAATTTAATAGTGATCAAGGTTATATTAATAAATAGCACGTCAAATGCAATGATTGTTGTGAAGTTTAACGTGCTTCACCGTACTGTAGTAGGTACACAGTGTGAAACAACCAAATGGAATAAATTCAGTAAAAAAATCCCGAATCACGTCAATTTTAGATTAAAAAATGACATCCTGCAACGTGAAAACATTACCCCTAAATTTAACACCCTTCGAGCCAAAGTTGCATCCCAAATTTTTAAATAGGAAGTAGGGACTTGTGATACCTCGTTTAATAGATCTCTTTATTCTCTATTCAAAAATGCTATGGTTTTAAAATTTATTGTAAAAATTACAGTAAAAACAAATAAATTAATCTGATTGACGAACTTCGCTACAACACACAACAAAATTAATAACCAATCGCGTTTCACTCTTGATAATGAGAAAGCAAGCGAAAACAATTTCAGTGTCCTTTTTGGACGGTATCATTTTAAAAGAATTATTAACAATATTTCCTTTTTTACAGGGGCGCGTTTTCAGTAGTTAGAAGATGTGTTCAAAAGTCCACTGGATTGGAGTTTGCGGCCAAAATTATAAATACAAAAAAATTATCAGCAAGAGGTAAGTTTTCCTCTATGTTTACCTCAACATTTCAAACTCGCATGAAAAATAAAATTTTTCAAGAATTTGCGTTTTTACTTTAGGATATTTTATAAATGTTAAAACTCTAAGCTAAGTATCATAAGAATGTAATAAAATGCAGACAATATTATCAATACCATTATTGTATTATTGCATTACATGCGATTTCTAGAAAGAGAAGTTAAATCTTTAACAGCAACCATTTTATAAAATTTCACAACTTAGTGGTAACTTTTGGTAATCATATTTTTTGAAAACTCTCACCAAACATGGAATACCTAAGTTCAAAAATAATTCCGCATAATAATGTCAGTTATTGATAAACCAATTAACGTATATTTGTAGCGAATCCTCGTAGAAAAAATTAACTGCGATTTTAAAAGTTTCAAACAATCTGTTTAAATAATAATAATAAAATTGTTTGTCTTAATAATTACAAAGTGTGTAATAAAAATAAGCAAAAACTGTACTTATGCTTTTTTCTCTTTGCAGAGTTATTTCATTGCAACTTTTTTAAAATTTCCCTAGTGCTGTACTGTTCCTTTGTACTTCTTTCCTTTCCTATTTAAATTTAAAGTTAACTTGACAATAGGACGGTTGTTATCTTTGCTTTCAAATCTAAAATTTTCCATTCTTTCGCTTGCCGCCTTCTCATTTGGGTCAGTTGAGGTAATGTTCACGAAAAGCAGTTTTTTAAGTGTTTTTGAAAACTCTTTCCAGTTGCCGGTTGAATATCACCAATTTCGCATTCGATGTTTGTTTTTAAGCCGTCAATCCTTTGTAGTTGTTAGCGTAAATCACTGTGTGAAAACTGGAACCTGTGACGAGCACTAATAAGTACACTAGGAGAAACCCAAATATTTCAGATACCTTACGATCGTTTCGTTGACAATGTCAACATCTTCAGAGAAAGAATATACATTTTCTTCCTCTGAAGATGTTGACATTGTCAACGAAACGATCGTAAGGTCTCTGAAATGAGTGATGTGGTGATTTGGGTTTCTCCAAGTGTACTTATTAGCGTAAATCGATAACTCACATAACCTAGAAAAAAAGTCCGGTGAAGTTGAATCAGCCGAACGAGGTGGTCAGTTGACAGGTCCGTCTCGAAAGATAATCGAACCGAACTTCTCTTCCAACAAGTCGATTGTTTCATTCGCTATGTGGCATTGTGATGCTGCGGTCGGATCACAAGCCTTACTAAATAGTCACTTTTTGTGGATGTTTTTTCTCATAACGAGGTGAATGCTTTTTACGCAGGCCGGTGGCTGGCTTCTCTTAATTGCGACCATCTTGCGCACTGTGTTCTGGCGTATTTCTATCACCACAATACGTAGAGTCCTCTTTGTCGACTATTTTCATTTTACTCAGGTATGACCTGAAGCGCCCATGACCTGACAGAAATTCGATAAAATAATAACCCACCTCCCCATGCTTTCTCGATAGCCATGTCTGTATGTGTGGAATGGGCCTCTTTGTCCACTGGGATATTGACATTTCCTCTTCCTATTCTCGCTGCCACTCCAGCATTGTTTCGGTTCTTGGCTTCTTTTTTTCTTCTCCTCTATTTTCGTGTCTTTCATAAGTTACCTCTTCTGTCAATAAGTGTATAGGGATCGTTCCTGCAATCACCTGTATTGCTTTCGTTGCCACTGTTCTATATCCACTTGATATTCTGATGGTTACCTTCTTCTGCGCCTCCTGAATCTTTTTTCTACACATTGTCTTTGACAACGCAGCCTTCCATGCTGATGCGCCATACAGTATGATTGAGTTTACCACACTACTCAGCACTCTCCTTCGCCCTGGTTTTGGTCCACCGATATTTCGCATCAGACGCCCTAGCTTTGCAACCACCAGGTGTGTTTTTGCCACTAATCTTTCTATGTGCACATCCATGTTCATGTTATGGCCTACTGGTATGCCGAGTTAGTTCAGGCTTGTCTGCGACTGAATTTCTGCTATTGCCACCTTAACGGTTACTGTTCTCAGTGTTATTCGTCCCACTAGCACCATGCCTTCAGTTTTGTAAGGCGTAAGTTGTGGTTCAAATTTTTCCATCCAGTTTTTCACCCTTGCCACTGACTAGTTGATATTATCTTCTATGTCATCCTTTGTAGACTACGCCATGTTATAACGGAAAGCCGCAACGATTGAGAACGACCTTTCGCCGACAAACTCATGTTTTCACCATCAGTGGCTTTCACAGCAGCAATATTTTCTTCGCTACGTTTAGTATTTTCGCGAACGGGTGGCTTTTGGTCAAGAAAGGTGAAGATAGTTTCGGAACGAGCGTTGATGGCACAAACCGCTTGCTCACTCATTCCGAATCTTTGCAACAAATTTTTGCGATGTAGAAAAATCAATACAATCCTCACAGAAGATAGATGTCGATGATATGTACAATATGGCGACAACAACTGTTGGTCTATCTCAAATCACTGTTGGTAGACCTCTTTTATTTGAGATTCCCGCCAAATTGTTCAAAATGACATTAGTTCTACTACGCCATTGTTAGATGGTGTTATCTAGCATTTGTACACGTCAGTTGTCATTCTGAAAAATAATATGTTGTGTGACCAAACCTAGAAACAAATCTTAAATAACATTCCGTCGTCCTAGAAATAGTATCGGCATTTGAAAAGGGCCTTCTTTTTCTTGGTACCCAATCGTTTTTGAAATTTAAATTATGTGTCTCCCACTTTATCTTACACTTTATGTGTATTTTTCATGTAAAAATAATTTTAAAGCATGGCGTATACTAAGTTTGGTGATCAATTAGGTATACAGAGTGTACAAAATACGTGCCAACTGATCTTGTTCTGAAGGTTAGCTGTACTGATTAGGCGAATGAAAGAATATAATTAATTTGCAACTCGTTTTTAAGTTATAATTGTTCAAAGTTGAGAGAATTGCCAATTCCTTTAGCTAAATTTAAATTGTTTTTGTTATCTAGTCGATTTAACGTCTTTCTGGATGTTAAATGTTTTGAAAATAATTTGCCAGCACTCATGAGTTTCATTCACATACTTTTAACGGATTTTGGATATACACCTGGTATATGATGTTTTCAATTAAACTGCGGCCGAAGCCATTTGTCTGTACCAACTAACAGACAACAACCAAACAAAATAACGTTTTGAAAACTTGACTAGCATCTCAGACAAGCGGGAAGCATTATAAAAAGACTCACACGATGAAAGAAAATAGAAAAAACCACCCGCACATCCGCAGGCTCAAGAAAATATTATCGCGGGGTCTACCAAGACCAAACTCAAAGTACATATGACATTCCGGAATGCATTTTACGCCCGTTAGGTTTCAGTATATATATATATATATATATATATATATATATATATATATATATATATATATATATATATATATATATATATATATATATATATATATATATATATATATAGAATAATTTCCATTATATGAGCTGGACTCCTATAATAAAAATTATTATAAATATATATGTGATGTCATTCTAAACTAAATATGGCGAACAGCTCAAGATAAATAATAATGAATATGTTACATATATACATTATTATGGAGGAGCCGTGTAATTTCTCATGCGATTAATTTCTTTTGGGCATCTTATATTGCATCACGTCACATAGCTATTTGCATTCTGTGCCTCTGAACCGAAGGGTACTGGGTTCGATCCCAGGGTACCGAGGTTCTGGCATTGTATTTGAGCAAGTTGAATGTCTGCACGTTCCGCCCTTCGGAGGAGCGTAAAGTCGTCGGTCCCGTGTCCATGTGATATTGGGCACGTTAAACATCCCTATCCTCCTTACAGAAAGGCAGGGATTCGCCAAAATTTTCAGGATAGTGAGGTGACTGCTCCCTGGCGTCGGTGATTGGCTACAATCGCGGAAATAGGCCGACTTTACAGAAATAAAAACACACAATAGCCATATCAAGGTAGTTTAAAGGTAAAGTTAATTTGCCATCTTGGGGCATCCGCCATATTGGGTTTAAATTACTCTATCTTACTCATCAAACCCTTTCCATTTGATACCTATATCAAGCGGGTTGTGAAGAAAAAATAATTCGCCATCCTGAGCTGTTCGCTATATTGGGTTTAGAATGACATCACATAGTTTATCTATTCTCTTCGTCAAACCCTTCATTTGATACCCATGTCAAGGCGGTTGTGAAGAGAAAGGTAATCTGGCATCTTGGGCGCGTCCGCCATATTGAATCTAGAACAATTTTAGATATACTATATTGCATTGTCACAGTACTTATACACGCCCGCCAAATTTCAAAGTTCCGGCTTAATTAGAATTAGTCGAAATTTTGATTGCAAGATTTGTCCCAGGCATAGAAAGTGAGCGTAAATGCGTTATAAGAAACGTGACTCGTGTATAGACGCTAGAATTTCGAACACTAATTTTGAATTACATTGTAGTGTTGTAATTATTGCTTAAAAGTTGATGGTGTGGTTAATTGTTTGGTGTCTTTTTGCGGAACCAAGTTTCCATATATTCATTAAAAAAATTTTAATCAAGCTGATTTAGTAAAATACATTTTTTCAATCTACGCCTTTTTTGTTCAATTTTAGGTATATATATATATATATATATATATATATATATATATATATATATATATATATATATATATATATATATATATATATATATATATATATATATATATATATATATAATATCTAGTGTGAATGTGAATTCGACATGCGGTGTTACTTAAGTTATTAACATTTTTGGTTTCATTTTACGTCTTATTGTAGATTCAAAAAAGATTCTTATTTTCTACACGGCTACAACTTTAACTGAAAGCAAGATTCTAAAGCTTTAAGATGGAGTATTATCTCACTTGAATCTCTTATATAATTGACAAACACCGATTCCGCATTTTTTGGTACACATTAGGTGAAATTTCCTGTAATAAGAACAGAAGGACCAATAAACGCGCCCTAATTTTAATTTAGGTTCTCTTTTATGCAGGTGTCCCAATTTTCAGAAACCAATGGTAAATATTAAATGTCCACAAATAAATTTTTACTTGGATTTTCCACCTTATTAAGCGATTTGTGTAGATTGGTGGTAAATCTTCGTAAGCTGCCTATATAAACCTATTCTAAATATGATGATACATAATATATATTCACATATATATGTATGTATATATATATATATATATATATATATATATATATATATATATATATATATATATTATATATACACAGTGTGACACACTTAAGATTAAGACACGCCTGTATTTTCTTTATTTTTAGAGATAGCGATTTCATTTTTTGTACAGATGTAAAACGTCATTCGGCTGTTTGAATAGCCTACCCACTTCAAATTTCATGTCAACCCAGCCTACTATGATTTCAGGAATAGGGCCGGTTCTCTATATTTCGCGATGTGTTAGAGATGTCAAAAAAGTTACTTAAAAAAGTTATTCAGAATTCAATTCTAACTGCAGATACCGAGTTTCAAGTCAAAATTCGAAATAGTGCTTTTTTGTAAATTTTTAGACATTCCAAATTTTTTATCAGATTTTATCAGGTAGATTGCCATGGAAACAACAGCCATCGTCAATATTAAAAGAAAACAATGGTACGTGATTTATTAAACACAACTTAAACATAAACTCTAACAAAAGTACAATTAAATTGAATATAAAATTATTAAATGTAGTCTGCTTCAACTAGCCCACCTTCACCTGATGCATTTTTCGATCCGTTTACGATTATTGCTGGCAACATTTCTTAGTTCTGCTATATTTATTTCAAGGCAAGCCTGCCCTATTTTCTCGCAAAGTTCCTCGCGAGTTTGAGGCACTTCTTTGTACAACTTATTCTTAACAGAACCCCAGAAATAGAAGTCTAGTGGCGTAATGTCAGCAAACCGAGGAGGCCACCGTTCAAAAGGACTATTCCTGCCAATCCATCTTGATGAAAAATGTATAATTAGCCAATTTCTGACTAACTAATAGTTGTGAATGAATGCACTGTGTCTAATTGAAAATACATATCTGGTCGTACGTTGATAGGCACACTTTCGATACAGTCCCATAATTCATTATAAAAAAAAGATGCAATCGCTTTGCATTCAAGGTGTCAAAAAAAAGGACCAATTATCCTATCCCCTAAAATTCCACACCACGTATTAACTTTTTGTGAATACTAGACTTTAAAATTGATAACCAAGTGAGGGTTTTCAGCAGACCAATATCTGAAATTTTAGGCAGATACTATTCCATTGGTAGTGAATGTTGCCTCGCCCGTAAATAAAATTTTACTTAAAAATAAATTACCTTGGGCCCAAAGGCAATAATATAATGGTTTCAGCTCATCACCTTCTCTCAACGAGTGCAGAAACTTTGGCTTGAAAGGCTTTATTTTATGACACACAAGTCATCTTCTGATTTTTTCTCTAGTTACATCCAATGCAACAGCCATTTGACGTAAACTCATCTGGGGATTAGCTTGAGTTGAAGCCAAGATTATGCTATCATCACTACTTCCTCGATTTATAACAGCCGAGATATTGTTCCACACTTCCCGTTTGAGAAAATCGTGCATTCAGAGCTGCTGCAGTTCCGCGCCTAATTTGTTTTCTCTGTGGATGTCTCCGCTTGAATTCATCAGCAACTTCTCTGCTATTTCGAACGCCATAACTAAACAATCTTATTAATTAATTTTTTTCTCTTACACTGAGACGTTCAACAGGCATTTTGCTGGCAGGCTCACAGTTCATGCCAATTTGACATTTATCGCAATATTTTACAAGGTGCTTATTTGTTTCCATCGCAATTTACCTGTTAAAATCTGATAAAAATATTTGAGCTGCCTAAAAATTTACAAAAAAGTACAATTTCGAATTTTGACTTGAAGCTCGGTATCTACAGTTAAAATTGAATTCTGAATAACTTTTTAAAGTAACCCACACAATGGGTCTAGGCCACCAACAACCAAGGAGGACATGCGCGCAATGATTTCAGAGGCTTTCAATTCTGTACGCGAAGCAACATTGTTGAAGGTGCAAAACAATTTAAGACAGAGATTAGAAATTTGTATCGATAATGACGGCTCCCAGCTTGTACATTTGCTGCGTTGAATTTTTGTTGTTTATTTTGTGAGTTTCGTTTTAGTGTTGTTCTTGTTGATTTAAACCTTGTTAATATATGCATTAAATGTTTTGCTCTTTTACATCACACACATTTTAGTTTTTTTTATGCAGTATGAATTAAGGATATCACGTAAACTATTTGAAAATGATATAAAATACAGGGTGTTGCATATTAACGTGAACTATTTACTTTAATTTATATAAAAATGGCTAATTCCGTAATTGAGCCTTAATATCTTTGAAACCGTTGAAAATAATGTCATCAAACGTGGTATTGCTGAAAAGGCCAAGAAAATACGCATCGAATAACGTTCTAATATACGGGGCGTTCCATTTGAAATTTTCAAGAAAGTTTAATTTTTGCGAAATTTAACACTTTGTATAGACAGGTTACATTAAGAATTACCATGTTGCATTTTGTTATAGTGAGGAGTGTACAAAGTTAACTGCAGTGAATTTTCAGCCAAATATATATATCTATATATATATATATATATATATATATATATATATATATATATATATATATATATATATATATATATATATATAAACATATAAAGTTGAAAACTGACTTCGGTTGTTCTAGGGGTTGAAGAATTTTTTCAAAATTCGAGAGTCGCGATCTCCTCATAAGTGAATTTTTGTTACGAAAATGCACTAAAAAATCAAATACAATTTTGCTAAAAAATAATCGGGTAAGCCGATATTTGAGCATTTAAACATTTGCATGTAAATCCCTTTGTTGGGTCGGTTGAAAAATTCTGTATATTAATTCGATCAATTCGTTTTCAGCACCATGTTTGAACAAATTCCGTAACCAAAACTTTGGTTGTTTGTTATTTAAGTTTAAACGTTAACGTAGAATCTGATCATGAATGAAAATCTAAACTCATTCATATCGATCCTACAAACAAAGCTTCAGCAAATGTAAGTTCCTTTTCCCTATCAATGATTATATATGCATTGGGCCTACAAATGATAATTATAACACCAACTATATAATAAAGTGTAATTTAATTCTGTGGATAATTTGTGCCTTAGAATACATTGAATCACAAAGTGTACAAGGTAGATATACTGTTTTATTGGGAAGCTGATTGGAATTTAAATATAGATTGACAAAAGCGTAGGCGTTGTGACGTGTGGGAAACGTCTACGGTGGAGCTACAATGCGTGCCTTCTTTAACTGTCGTCCTTGAGGGTAGCTAAAGGTTGGTATTGAGTGATTCTGTGCACATAATATAATCATTCGATCAACATTTAATTTAAAACCCTTCAACATGCTTTCCACAATCTACGGTCTATATTTAAGCGCAAGCCTGTTTACATGATAATCCACTGATTGTTTACAGGTGTACACTGTATGAAAACAAATATTGCACTGTAATCTTAATGGGACGAACTTTTAATGAACCTTTCTCAAAATATGCGTATTGGAGAGGTAAACCCTATAAAATTAGAACATCCTTTTAATCAAACGTCAATTTGATATACCCTAATATACGAGGGGGTACCCGAAAGAAACTTAAGTGATGTGGTAGGCGGATTTTTTGTAGTGCCGCGTTATGCCGATAGGAGCGTATAGAGCTACAATTCAATACAGTAAGCCAAACGTCGTCGCTATAGAAGGTTCCGGTCGACTTGTGCGAATTTTTTAGTGATAGTTGTTTTGTGTGCTTGTCGTTTTTACAATGGGTGGTTCTTGAGCACAGCGTGCGGACGTAAAATTTGCTTCTTGCTCGGAGAAACTGGCACAGAAAATTTTGAAATGTTAAAAACGGCCTACAAGGATGATGCTATTGGGAAAATGCAAGTCTTGGGTGACTTGTAGTTCAGTTTAGCGAGTTTTAACGAAATATTTGGGCTAAACTCAACTTCCGGCCACTCTAAACAGCTCCACAACTTCGGTAATAGTCTGCCGTCGATCTTCCAGGATGATTTCCCAAATCTATTCAACATTTTTATTGGTTCGAGCAGTAGAAAGAAGATCTGAGTGAGGTTTGTCATCAGTCGACAAGTTATCTCTTTTGAAACCGGAAAACCATTCAAGCGGTTGAGTTTTCCCAATAGCATCATCCTTGTAGGCGGTTTTTAACATTTCAAGAGTTTCTGCGCGAGTTTTTCGGAGCAAGAAGCATAACTTTACACCGCACGCTGCTCACGAGAATCAGCCATTGCAAAACCGAAGAGCACACAAAACAACTTTCACTAAAAAATTCAAAGTTTAGTGACGACACTTGTCTTACCGACTCGGTAATGGTAGCTCTATGTATACGCTCCTATCAGCACAGCGCAAAACTACAAAACGCCCACCACAACATCAATTTAATTTCTTTTGGGTGTTCCTTGTATATAAACCCTGCCTAGGTTATTCGTACATTTGAAATTATCACGAAATTAGAGGTCACAATTATCTTATCAAAATATGATCATCTGTATAGCAAATTCCTGTTTTAAAATATTTTTTATTAGAGTGAGACTTCCGATTAAAGCAAAAGTTTAGATCATTTCAATGACAATTCACTACATAACGCTCTTGCTGCGCCCGCACTTTTAGTGAATTTTTTTTTTAAATCACTTATGGGGAGATCCCGATTGTTGAAAAAATTTCTTCAAATTACCGCCACATCTACCCTAGAACACATCCGGGGTCAGTTTCAAATTTTTTATATATATATATATATATATATATATATATATATATATATATATATATATATATATATATATATATATATATATATATATATACACGACACCTATAACTCAAAAAATAAAGGGCAGGTTTTAATCAAATTTGGTGAGTACCTTCCTTTGCGGACAATTTTGTGTTTTATTTCGGAAACCTTTATTTATAACCAAATTTCATTCGGGTTTATGTCATAAAAAGTAAACCATGTACCAAAATTAAAGACAAAAAAGTTATATGCATTTAAAGAAAAAAAATGCGACTTTCCTCCTAAAACGTCAAAGTCGCGATATGAAAGGTCAAAATTGGCAACACTTAGGCAAAGAACGTGTAACGAATATGTAGAAAAAATGTAGCAAGAAAAATGTTTTACAAAACCTTAAGTTTCAGCTTTAATCTTCATCGTCCTTCATTTTATAAAGTATTTCTAGAAAATTCTTTTCAAATAGACCCTTTCTCTAATACTTTGACAGTAGTTTTAGTTATAGAGTTTGACGTTTAATGGTCTATAATTTTTAGCGAATTTCGGTAAAAAAAATCGCTTGACGAGACCGCCACTTTTAAATTTTGAAAAGATTTCTTCGAATGAGCGCGATCTAGGCCCCCTATGCATTTTTGCGGTAAAGCTGTATTAATTCGTTATTATACAAGATGCGATAAGTAAATTGCATACGTTAATTATATGGTATCTGGAGCTGCATCTTATAAAATTATTTTTACAATTACAGGTGGCCCATAAGTTGTAGGTGATACAAATTTTCTTCTTTTTTTAATCGAACACGCCTTATATTATTGCATTTTCATCGAAATGTAATGCACGTTTGTAAGAAAAAAAATTTATCTGCGCAGCAAGTGCGTTATGGTATCGCATTAAATGCTTCAAATTTCAATAGCTCAATTTGCTATTAACTTAAAGTTCGTTGGCTAGGAAACCGTTTTTTTCGGGAACATGTAAAGCTTATTTTAAAATGTTTGTACATTTTCAAACAATAAAGTTATTTTAATGAAATATGGTACATTGTTATACTGGCAACCAAATTTGATGCCTGCTTTCATTAAAAAAAATACATATTTGCTATTAAAAAAAATGCAGACCAAAATCGTTTTCGGCTTTTCGTGAAAAAATTGTGTAAAATTTGTAAGTTTTTTCGAAAAACTTTTTGGGGCTAATTTTATCTTGGTAGGTGGGTAAATAGCTTGAAAAAGTTGGTTGGCCAAGAAAATCGGACCGGTTTTTTCTGGAACATTTCAAGTTTATTTTCGCAAAGTCTTTGTACTTTTTCAAACAATAAAGTTATTTTGAAGAAATATGGTCCATTGTTTTTACTATATAGGATATACTGGTAACCAAATTGATGCCTGTTTTCATTTAAAAAAATTCGGGACACAGCAAGTGCGTTATGGTAGTCAATTTTCATAAAAATGTTTTTAATAGCAAATATGTGTCTTTTTTTTTTCGAAAGCAGGCATCAAATTTGATTACCAGTATAACATATATAGTAAAAACAATGTGTCATGTTTCATCAAAATAACTTTATTGTTTGAAAACGTACAAAAATTTCCGAAAGTAAACTCAAAGTGTAACCGAGAAAATCCGTTTCAACCTTATAGGTTAATAGCAAATTGAGCTTTTCAAATATAAAGCATTTAATCAAAATTCGCTACCATAACGCACTTCCTGCGTCCAGAATTTCTTTACTTACAAACATGCATTATATTTTGATGGAAAATGCAATAACATTAGGCGTGTTCGACTAAAAAAAATTTTTTGTATCACCAACGACTTATGGGCCACCTGTGATTGTAGAAGTAGTTTTCTAAGATGTAGCTCAAGACACCCTATAATTAATGTATACATTTTTTTTTCATATCTTGTAGAATAACGGATATATTGAGCTTTATTGAGTTTTTACGAAAATTCGGCAAAAGTGATATACCATTAAACGATAAACTCTATAGCTAAGACTACTGCCAAGCATCAGAGAAAGGGTCTATTTGAAATAAATTTTCTGGAAATATTTTTAGTAAAATGAAGGACAATGACGGTTGAAACTAACACTTCAGGGTTTGTAAAACATTCTTCTTGAGACATTTTCTTTCCATAGCCCGTATTAGATTCAAGTTCTTTGCCTAAATGTTGCCAATTTTGACGATTTAAATTGTCACTTTGACGTTTTGAGGAAAACCCCAATTTATTTTTCTTTAAATGCCCATAACTTTTTTGTCTTTTGACCTACAGCGCCAAATTTTGGTGGGTAATTGACCTATAGCGATGTAAAACGGTTTGGTTGCCATTACTTTGTTATTTCCGGATCTTTAGCCAATTCTCCTGGCTAACGAACTTATCCAACCCACTTACAAAAGGAAGGACCAAATTTTGTCAAAATCGGCCCATTACTTTTTGAGTTATCGGTGTGACATATATATATATATATATATATATATATATATATATATATATATATATATATATATATATATATATATATATATATATATATATAAACATATATATATATATATATATATATATATATATATATATATATATATATATATATATATATAAACATATAAAAATCGAAACTAACCCCGGATATGTGTTCTAGCGGGCCTAATTAGCGCTCATTTGAAGAAATTTTTTCAAAATTCAAAAGTCGGGATCTCCTCATTAGTGAATTTTTTTAAAGAAAATTCACTAAAATGCAAATATTTTAATGAAAATTCACTATCATAACGCGTTTGCTGCATCCAGACTTTTTATTCTACTTTGCTGAATAAACAGTCACATCGAGCTCAGCCACGTGATTTATATCATCTTTGTTTTTGTATGTTTAAAATGTGTTGTTCACATTACACTTGCACGTATCCGACTATGTTTCAACTAACCGATAAAACAGCGATTTCTGGAATGAGTTAATCCTAATTGTTTACATTTTATAGTTATATGGGGTATATAGGTGTTATAGTCATATTAATCAAGATTGGACCTTACTAAATTCCCCCGGAAGCAGCTAATAAAACATCTTTAGGGTTAACATCTAGTTGGGAATAGTTTCAAACATGCCAAACAGTTTAATTCCCTTTGTTATGACCCAACACTGAGAACGTATTCCACTTCAGTGCTTCCTAAAATCCTATAGAGATGGCTACTAATTATTGGTATCCACTAATATGTATAATATAATATTCAAATACAGTGAAATCTCTCTTATGCGTATAGTCTTCGGACCAGTAAAATATGGCCGCCTAATAGAGGTGTCCGCATATTGGAGTTGAAAATATGTTTAAAAAAATAACCACCTTTTTATACAGTAAATTACAATATACATGTTGAACTAAAAATTGGCTTCATGTAATGATTACATAAAATACACATACATATTTTACTCATTTAATTATTAGGAATAAGGAAATCTAATAACGTGGTTTGGCGCATTTTTTAATGTTCTCTTGAAAATATAATTCTAAATCAGATAATATATCCATGGCTGTGGTGTCTCCTTTATTTTTGGCGAATGCTTGTAAATCTTTACCACAGCTGAAGCTTGTTGATAATTTGTTATATTCTGGTTGATTTCTATGTTTTCGTCAGAGTCAGAGTTATGTGCACTACTCATTGATGAGAGGCTATAGTCTGGATCATCTGTATCATCTTCGACCAATAAATTCTCATATATATTGACAAATTCATTCAGGTTGTCACTATTAACCCCAATTGCTTTACAACTTCGGTACATTTCTGATAAAAGAGACAAAGGCATGTCATCTAGGTCAGAAGTTTTGTTTCCTATATTGCCTTGGTCTGCTGGTTCGTTCATTCTAAATCGTGCTTTACGAAAACAGCTTTTAATTGATTTTTCGGTTACCCTTCGCCAAGCGTTTCGTATGAAATCGACTGCATCTAATACGTTCATAAGTTTTTTAAGCCCCTGTATATTATCAAGAGATTCCATTTTTGATAACATATTTCTTACAATAATGGTTCTATAGAACGCTTTAAAGTTTTGAATTATTCCCTAGTCCAAAGGTTGCACAATAGATGTGCCATTCGGTGGTAGGAAGACCAGCCGGATATTTGATAAGTTAATATCTTTAGGGTGCGAGCATGCATTGTCTAAAAACAGCAGAATGTTTCTATTTTCAGTCTTCATTTGCCTATCAAAATCTTTCAGCCATTATTCCATGAAAGCAGATGTCATTAATGCTTTTTTATTTCTTTTCCACACCACATGCAACATATTCACACGTATATTCTTAAAGGCCCTCAGCTACTGGGTCTTGTCAATGACCTAAGTTTTTTCTTTGCACCAGCCATGTTTGCACACATCATTCTTGTTAATCTTTCCTTTTGTAACTGTCCAGCGACACGCCTTTCGCGGTTAAATGCTAATGTTTTGTCTGCAAGTGCCAGAAAAAATAGGCCTCTTTCACCAGCATTGAATATATTTTTTTGGTGAACACACACACAGATATATATATATATATATATATATATATATATATATATATATATATATATATATATATATATATATATCTTGAAAGCGATGTTATATCTTTTCCGAAATTTTTTAAGCCACCCAGCTGATTCACTGAAATTTTGCTTGAACCAAGGAGCCCAAAATACATAAAGGAAAGAAAATGAAAATGAAGCTTTTTGTGAACAAATTTCCCATTTACCTGACAAAGGAATTCCTGTATTTATCGCTTTTACAAACCATTCGTAGCAAGATTTATCTACAATGGACCACATCGGCTTCAAAAAACTTCGCTTAGTATCCAGATTGTTTACAGACTGCCACTTATTTAACAGGTCATATATTTTTTAAATAATATTAGCTGTTCGGGTTCTTCCTATATTAAACCGGTCTGCTAAATCTCTCACACTAAGTTTCTCTTTATTATAAACCTCTATTACTTCAGCTTTTTGCTTAACAGTTAATGTATGACGTTTTCGCGACATTATAAATTTTTAATAATGCACAATATTTCATAATCTATCTCAAACAGCCATAGGTAAATGGACAGTAACGGCAGGCGCACGTTGGGTCCGGTCTGATTAGCCAATACATGTAATCACAGCCGTCACAAAACGATGCGGCAAAGTATTATATTTTTGCCCTGTCTGCTTAGAAGAGTGTTTTCTTCCGTTTTGTTCGAAAATGCCCCCTCCATGACCGCCAAAGGCTGAGTCCGCCTAAGAGAGGCGTACTTATATAGGACCTCACATTATAAAATTCTGGACTATCAAAAAGTGTCCGTTTATAAGAGTTGTCCGGTGATTAGAGGTGTCCGTAAGGAGATATTTCACTGTATTATGAATTAAGGAAGGTTTTTTATACACATTTTGAAAAGTATTAGTAAAGTAAATCGTGATGTAAGTAGTAAATTTCTAAACTGTAATTTTGAAAAGAAAAACTATACCCATCAGTTTAAAACGTAAAAAAAAAACAAGAAAATATGGTTAGCTCTATAACTAGTTGTCGATGCAAAAAAAGAACATGCTTGAATTTAGATTCGACAGTTCAATGCTATTGTGTTAACAGAGACCTTTGTTGTTTATGACTTGAGTCTTTATCCCATGCACAGTTATGATGTCATATATAATGAAAGTAGCCCGAACAGAAATTATGGTGTGATAGTTTACGTAAAAAAAGGCATACCATATCATACCATATCCCCCAATATTCGATAGAAAAATTGGGGGATATGAAGATAGTTAAGATAGATATGGTACGTGAAGAATAAAAGTTCACCATACATCCTCCGTGTAGGTTGCCTGATATCACTGTTGATACCTTCGTTGCGCATTTGGGTAGCTATCTTCATAGGTAAAGAAGCAATAGTGATTACGATATACTGATTGGTGACATAAACATTAACATCATTGGTGAGGCAGAATGTGTAAATGATTACTTAAATGTCCTTTACGTAGAGAGCTATGTGTCTTATATTAATGCGTTCACAAGAATATATAGTAACAGCAAGTCCTGCATAAATCACATTTTCATTAAAACTTAAGAAGTTCCAGATATAGTTCCAACGGTCTTCCAGACCGATATAATTGACCATTTTCTTTTGTTAGTCCGTATACGGATGCGTACTACTTCAGGTGACACTGATCAAGCTAAAACGCGTGGAAGTAAAAAAAAACACTTATGTCGGTTATTCAGAGTTGTTTAAATTTTTAGAGAATGAAACGTGGGAATCTATCTTTGAATTGAACGATGCTGATAAATTTGCGAAAATATTGATATAAAAACATAAACATTATGTGGACGCTAGCACCTGATCTTATATAGTATGTCGTCAGAGAAGTAAGGGAAAAATGGTTTACTAACGGTTTGATAAGGTCAGTGAAGGTTAAAAATTAGTTGTATAGGAAACATCTCCGGTAAGTCAGCACTAAATTGCTGGAAAATTAATATAATACATACGAAAAGAGACTAAATTCCTTATTGAAAAAGGCTAAGGCATATCATTACTCGAACAAATTCTCTTGGCAAGGAACTAACCACAAGCAAATAAATAAATGCTCGAGAACAACATATAATGGAAGAAAAAAGAAGCAGGCCGAAGTGAAATCAGTAAAAAGAGCTGATGGGAAGAGGATAACGGATCAGAAAGAAATAACGGATGTTTTAACGAGCATTATTGTACACTTGGCAGAAAACTATCGAATAAAATAGAAAGAGGTTGTGATAAAAAGAAGGCCACTAATGTACGGTATGTGTCAAAATCGATGTATCTTGATACAGTGAAGGAGACTGAAGTTGGCAACTGAAATCTGAAAAGACTCCGGGTCCAGATGGTCTGAAAGCAGAGACCCTGAAAAAAATAGATAAAAGTCCTGTGTAATTGAAACGACTCTTCACTTGGTAAACACAATAGTGCTGACATCAGCATGGCCAGTAGTTTTGAAGTCTGGTATCGTGAGGCCTATACGGAACACGTAACAAATTAGTGTCCAATAACACTGATCGTCAATATCTCCAAGATTGTCGGAAAACCAGTAAACAAAAAGTTGGTGAAATTTCTGGAAAAAATGCGACACTTTCTGAAAATCGGCATGGTTTTCGTGCGGAAAGGTCCGCACAGGACCAAATTGCAGCTGTCACGTCATTTATTTATACCGTCATCGATAAAAGTAAGCCTGTCGTTTGTGTATTTATATATTTGGCAAGAGCATTCGATACGGTCAAATGTATTTGAAAAGCTTGAAAGAAACTGCATTAGAGGATCGGCATTGAGGTTGTTTGATAGCTAGCTGAGCGATTGGCAGCACAGTGTGAAGATAGGTTGCAACCTGAGCCTCATATAATTAATTACGGGGTACGACAGGGAACCATATTGGGAACTGTTCTGTTTACTTTATACATAAACGAACTATTAGAGATAGATTGTGGGGGAAAAACATTACATATACAGATGATACACGCATGTTTTATGAGACTTCCTCTTGGAGCAGGTTAAGGAATGTAGTAGTTCAAGTCTTGGTAGAAATAAAGATATGGTTTGATGATAACCTCTTGACGAAAAACTCGGAGGAAAATAAGCATCGCGTTTGCTTGCTATCGGAGCACTCTGCCAGAATGTTCCTGTTTGCAGGTGCATGGAAATTTTGTAGCGGTATCTACGCCAATAATAAAATACGTTGGTGTCATTTCTTTTCCGACACTTTCGGTGGGACTTACATGTAGGCTATACCGCAAGGAAGATCAGAACCTTGATATCTAAATTTAAATACCTGATACAATTCTTAAGCTTTACGCAAATAAAGATCTTTTGGTTAAGACACATGTAAGCTATGTCATTATCGGATGGGAAGGATTAATAAAGAGAGCGGTCAGGACACTTGAGGTTGTCCGGGAATGGATTTTCAACATAATCTTCAATAAGCATATTACTTATCCGAGTGATGCACTATTTAGGGAGTCTACGGTGTTAAATATACGGCAACTGTATTGTCTAGGGGTATTAAAATACATATATAGGCATTAGAATATGTAGTTTGCACGAAAAAGAGATGCAGGAGGGCAGTTGTTCATTTAACCAAGAAAAACTCTGTTTACGTTGGTCAGAATCTTTACGATAAATTGCCGGCTGAACTAGAGAGCTCACATTGGCTTAAATTATTTAAGAATCGGGTGGAATTTTGGATCCTGAACAGGGATAGAAACTGGGTACACCAAATAATGCCCTAAAAATAAATAATAGGTAATACCTGCTGTGCCACGGCGCCTTGGTCTTAACTGAGGTCTAGCTCGTGGTGGCTGATTTTTTTTTCTGAAGTGTTGCAGTATTAGTTTGAGATTGCTCGTCTTAGGTTGTATGCGTGGAAGTGGGTGTTGTGTGAGTGGGTACAATATGTTGGTTTAAAGATTGGAAATTTTGTTTATTCATGCTGCTGTTGTGTATTATATTATATTGGCTGATGTTCTTATTGTCAACTTGTTTTGTTTACACAGGAACGTGACTTTTAAGATAGTCTGCTATTTTGAGTGGCTATATGGTTCACTTGTTTTGTATATTTTTGTCTTTGTGTGTTTTATGCTTTGTATTATTATTATTATTTATTCATTGATAAAAATTATACAGTATGCCTATACAATAAGTCTGAGACTTGTGGTGTACATTTGCATTATTTTAAAAGTTATATCTAAAGCAATGTGACAATTATATATTAAATTCAGCAAACTTCAAATTTTGACAAACCAGGTAAAAAATTCTTCAGTTTTATTTCTTCATTCTAATGCTTCACCCATTGCCTTCATTTATGATAGATCTAAACCACTTCAATACACCATCTTAACTATCATTCTATCTCCACATGCCATATTTTTACCAAAATTATTAATTTTATACAAGCACATTAAGTGCTTCGTGAATGTTATAAACTTCGAAACTATTATGTGCGTAGTAGTTATACTAGGGATTATTATTAGCAGTGTGATACTTTCATTTAATTTGTCGGATTGTTTAGTGCTTGTTCGGAATGTTATACACTGTATGACTGGCAAAAACAATAAAGGTTTTAATTTTTTTTAGAGGTTACCTCAATTCCTCAGTTTGAAACTAATTGTTTAACATGTGCCCAACGTATATATTTGCAATCAGGGCTGGCGACCAACATATCCACATAAGTTCAGCCCCTTTTATGTAAGATGCACTTCAGGGTTTTTTATGTTCTCGCACAAATACATTTTTTGATGCTTTTTACGGTCCTAATGAAAAAATGCCCCTAAAGAATTTGTACAAGAAAAACTCCTGCCGTGGTCGCTTTAACAGTCAGATTGCTGAAAAGCCTGGTTAAAAAATTCAGAACTTTTTTAGCTGATTGCGGAATCGGCAGAGGTGAATAGTGAGTATGAAGACTAAAAGTATTATCATTTGAGAAAAAAATGCAATCAGCACAGGACAATAGGTGTACGGAGTTGTGTGTGTGTGTGTTTTGTTTCTTTAACGTCGGGCTATTTCCGCTACTATGGCCAATCACCGACGCCAGGGAGCAGTTTCACCTGACTATCCTGGAAATTTTGCCGTACCCCTGCCTTTCTGTAAGGAGGGTAGGAATCTTTAACGTGCCCAACATCGCATGGACACGGGACCGACGGCTTTACGCCCCCTCCGAAGGGAAGAACGTGCAGACATTCAACTTGCTCAAATACAATGCCAGAACCTCGGTTAATGTTACAGTTTGTACTGAAAAAGTGGAAGGAGTACCCTGGGATCGAACCCAGTACCCTTCGGTTCAGAGGCACACGTTCTTACCCCTGAACCACCGAGATTCTTATGTACGGAGTTATATGGCTAATAAAATGTTAACCATGGTGAAAAATAAAAGGAAAAAAAATGCTAAATTGAAAGTTGCCTGGATGAAGTTTGGTTTGGACCTAGATTCGACTGAGAAACTAAAAAAGCCAATAGGAGAGAGCTTATAAAAAATAAAGATATAATTGTTGCTTTTATAGACCTGCAAAAATCAACTCTAATGAGGACTGGAAAATATTGTTTAATGAAATGATGAGAGCTAGATTTGATTGGAAAGGCGCATTATTTTTAATCCATAAAAAATCAGAGTACCAAAATAGATATTAACGGTTATAAAATAAGAAATGTATACGGCAAGAATGCCCACCATCGCCATTTGCATTTAATTTATTCATTGAACGCACGATATATACAATATTAAAAATTACCGCCAAGTGTTTATTTTAGGTAATTTCTGTAAAATATTTAACTCTTGTTTATTTTAGAAGATGGTGTGTCACGTAGAAGAAAAAATATCAAATGGACAGCATGGATTTGTATCTGGACGATCCACAGTGACCAATATATCTGTTAGGTCAGTTTATTTCTGATCGCCTGGATGAGTGCTCTCAGGTTGATGTATACAAGGACTTTTCCAAAGCATTTGACCATGTTGATAACAGGCGGCTCTTGCCGAGTGGTTTCAATTTTTCACTGAAATTGATTACCTTAATAAAATATTACCTGTCAGAAGGCAGCAGTACATTGAACATAATGAAATTAGGTCTGAGCCGTTTAGTGCTTCCTCTAGGGTACCACAGGAATCCATTTTAGCTCCCTTGTTTTTTCACACGTTTGTGGACGACATCACCTTAACCTCTGTGCTGATCATTTTTTCTATGCCGATGATCTCAAGTTGTTCCACAAAATTTCATCTTGGAAGACTGCTGTCATTTGCAGAAGATCTTAGGTATTTTAGCTGATTAGTGTCAGCGAAACTTGCTCTGATGTGTCCAAATGCACTAGTCTTTCATGTAACCATATAATGGATGCCGTAATATATTCCGACATAAACGGCGGAAAAGTATTAGCTGGATTAGATATGTAAAAGACTTGGGTCTCATTTTTGACCCCCAGTTATCTTTCAATCAGCATATATAGCAAAAAATGTTCCAAAGTATTGTGAAATGCTTGAGTACATCTTTCGTAACGGAGGGACTTTTTATATACCGTTTTGCTAACATTATTTAACATTTTTGTCCGTACGCGACTTAACTTTACGGTTAAGACTTTTGAATTTTTTGAACAATTTATTTGATGATTTACACAATTAATACTTAATATGAAATTACAATATAAAAATAAAGACAAATACGAATATCAACATAAGTGTGATATATATGTTAGCACACGATGTGCAGAGTCTTAAGTTAGAAACAAGAATGAACGCCTCGCTGAAGGCGAGCCGTCTATTCATAACATGTCCCCCAGGCGTGGCACTATTGTGTCCCCGAGGTGACTTTCAGTTAGCTTACACAGTTTCCCACGTGTGAGATTCACACTATTACGTCGTTCCCAAGGTGTCTTCTATCTTGCTGATTTGAAGGTGCCTTCTATATTTCTGATGACTCGGCTATCCTGCTCTGGGAAGGTTACTTGTTGTAATAATAACCTATTGTAGGTGGTCTATTTATCTCGCGTCTTGAATATGCTTCCATTATTTGATCACCTCTGCATGAGAGACATAAGCAAGAACTGGAAAAAATTCAACGACGACTTCTTAAATATCTGTCATTTAAACTGGATGGCTCGTATCTGCCTATTGGGTACCCACATAGTCTTCTTGAGGGATTTGATGCGTCATCTATTGAGCGCCGATGGTACTTCCATTACGTTGTATTTCTGCAAGGTGATCAACAGCAACATTAAATGTCTTTTAATAGCAGAGAGGCTGGTTGCGGATGCACACCGCTCTGGAAGACGTTATCTGGTTGAATTTTAACTCCCCCTGGCTCGTACGTGTCCGCAACAGTCGTCTCCCCTTTATAATATGGGCTGCAACTTGCAACTTATCTACAGTTCCGTTAATATATTCCAAATTTCTTATAGATAAATTAAGTCTGCCTTCTTCGGCTCTGTATAGAATATTTTTATTCTTATTCGTTTAGTTTTGTTTTATTATTGTTATTTTAATATTGATACATGTTTCTTTTTGTGTACATTTATTTTTAATTTTATCTTTGTAAATTATATGTTATTTTTTTACACTGTATATTCTCGGCCTCAAATGCCTTAGGCTGTGGAATGCAGTATTTAATAAATAAATAAATAAATAAAGGCTGTAAAAAGACAGCCAGAAGTAACATAAATTTTCTATAAAAAATACTGGCCTCATGATTTGTGTAGGAAGTTTTGAATTGGCTTTTGTGAAATGTGCTAAATTAGTATTTCTTATTCATTTTTAGCGTGTAACTAAACCGGCTGTTGATCGTTGATCGCTAGAAAAGGGTTGCTTCGTACCAGGTTTGAAAAATGTTGACTGTCTCAATCGATAAAAATACTCAGAATTTTTGTGGTAAAGAATTTAGTAGTTTTTAATTCTGGTTAGTTTTGTAGTTTTTGTGTGTGTAAGTTTTCTTGTTACTTATAGGTAAGTGTGAGCGAAAAACATGCTGATTATTTAAGCCCCTCTTTACTTCCCATTAGTAAGGGGATGCCCACCGCATGTGAAGGAGGTAGAGTTTGTAAATGAGATTCTGGGGCATCATTACGCAAAAAATCATATTTGATTTTTTTGTATCCAAAAATATTTGCTTTCTTATACATACAGTGTTTCACTTGAAATGGTAACACCTCAATAACTTTTCTTATTTTTAAGCGAACTTTTAAAAAACCTTGATTCTGTATGTAAAGTTGTGAAGCTTCTTTGAATTGGCAAATTACATTTTAGCCTTAGTAAATAACAAGCCTACTGTAATAAAAAATTATCGCAAAAAATTTGAAAAATATTATTAAGGATTTAAAAATATATATATATATTAAAAGAAGTTATTCGGAATCACCCCAAGTCCTAAGTTTGCCACAAAAAAAATTGCCTACAAAAGTGTTCGTGATAATTAATTTAAATTTTATCCACGAAATAAATTAAATAAAAGAAATAAACAAGAAACACAAGAAAATAATTATAGCATTTCAGTTTAAATAACTGGTTTCTTTACTAAAGCGCCATTTAATAATACACATTTTCCGATTCTTTTTCTAATGTTATTTACTACTCTACGTAATTCAGCGTGTACCCTGCCGACAAGCTTAGCTTATTCTGTCACGAAGTTCTTGCAAATTTTGTGGCCTAGTTTTGTACACCTTAGCTGTAATATTTCCACAGGAATAAAAATCGAGAGGAGTTAGGTCGGGAGATCTAGGCGGCCAGAAAATTAATTAAAGGACTATTTCCATTTATCCACCTTTGTTGAAAGTTTTGATTTACCCATTGTATGTCTATCACTGCATTATAAATTGCTCTATCTGGCTGAAAATACATATCCTACCGCACTTGAATTAGAAGTTCATGTAATGCATCCCAAAGTTCATTGTTTAAAAACTAGAATAATATTCCACACTGTACATTAATCTTCTGACAATACTGCTTTCTGAAATTAATAACCCAGTCTGGATTATCTGCACACCAGTGGCTGCAATTGTGTGATGATACCATACCATTTGTTACAAAGGTAGCCCCGTCTGTATACAGAATATTGTCCAGAATATTATTGTCGTTCGAATAAATTTATTGAGTCCACAAGGCCGTCTACCTGGGGTTACTCGCGGAACGGGATATCACGAGCCTAGGATCCACCAGTCTGTCGGTAAAGTTGTACATCCTCAAAGGAACTAAAAAAAGCTCGGAGTATTGCTAACAAGTCAGTAGTGTAGTGAATATTTTCAAAGATAAACGTACATTTAATACTGAACTGACTATTTTGAGGAGTAACAAAATCTAGAGGATAGACGGGCGGTGTAGCACCCCTCACACATGTAATCACGGTTAATAAACAAACAAAAAAAGCTATCGGCTCGTGGAATACCAATCCAGGGAACGTCTCTCTGTGCCTCATACTTGCTTTACGGTTTTCATTTATGTAATTCAAAATAGCTTGTTTTTGTTTAGTTACGCTTCCAGTATAATTGAAAAGTTGATTTACTTTAAAGACAGTCTTACTTGTTATATGACAATCAGGATGCCTTGCATTAAATTCAGCCTCTCTTGTTGAATGCACCAACAAGTCTAACAATTTTCACTTTTTCGGCTACAGTAAGGCTTTTTGCAGCCATAGCCAATAAAAATCACCATCATTATACAAGTTTATTAGGAGTGTGACAAATTATCAATGTTTCATGTCACAGATCTCATATTGCTAATAAATCATGGCAATCGTGAGAATAAAATTCTAATTAATAATTATCTTGAGCATTTTTGTGGGTATTTTTTATTTTGTTTTTAACCAAACAAAAAAGTTATTGAGGTGTTACCATTTCAAGTGAAACATTCTCAGAGGCAGTTGGCAATTAGCTTTTTAAATACTTGCTAACATGTTTACCATTTTATAATTTTTAGCATTAGAACCTTAATCGACTATTGATTTTATAATACACTCGACAAAAATTACTTCCTTTAAAATCCGGATCTGGGAAATATTGATTTTGTACTTCACAATGCGTTAGCAAACTTTCTCCTTTCATTGAAGTAGATAGAATACAATATTCGTTTATAAGGATATATCATTTCACTTTTCAAGAAATAAAATCTGAAAGATACAAAGAAGTGACACGTTGAATTGTGCACGTGAAGGGCACTGAATAGAATTTATGGAACATATTTTGTTAAAATTGAATCTATTGTCAAATCTGTTCTATTGAAGTAAAGTTTTCGAATTTACATTTATCTAATTAATTTATAACATTCTGATGTAGTATATTTTTTTACAAAACTTACGAAACCACGTTAAAACATTTTGTGGGTAATGAAAAAATTACAACCAGTAGCTTTCAAGGCAACAACATATTTAAAACGTTTTGCTTTATGCATTAATAAAAAATTAAATATTTGCAAAAGTAGAGTGTAGATTGTTTAATGACTCGTATATGACTGGGGCCTTTTAACACTGCGATCCCAAAGGTTGCTTTGTGCATTACCTTTTTTTTATAAGACTTGTCCAAAAAGTTCATAATTTTTGTATACTATTTTTTTAAATCTATTTTCCCTATTTCCTGGGGTTGTTAGGGTCACCTCTTTGGGGTATTTGCAAAACTGAGCCGTGCAGTCGCATAGAAGGTGTTCTATTATTTCTGCTGCATCAGTGCAGTATCTGCAGTTTTCACTGTTCGCCTTGCCCATCTTCATAAGGTGATACCTTACTGGAGTCTGTCTTGTGAAAACTCCGGTGATTACTCTCAAGTCGTCTCTGTCCAATTCAATAAACAGTTCTGACTTCGCTATTGATATGGTGACTAACCGTTCTACATGTCTCTCCTGGAATATTTATTTAGTAAGACAGCCTCTTTTTCTCTCCCAAATATCAAGTTCATTTCTTACATGGTTTTTTTTGTTAATCACAATGACTCTGGACCATTGGATGCTGTTGTTATCCTTTTTGGGATGCAATCTACTTCGTTATTTCCTTCAATGCCTCTTGATGCCTTGGTGCCCAAATTGAAATAATTTTGTTGTTTGCCGCCAGTTGCTTTAAGAATTTTTTTGCCTGAGTTTCAAATTGTTTCAGAGTTTTTAGTACTACCTGACTGCCTGCCTGTCTGAACAGATGTAAATCTCTGTATTTCTAAGGATTATTTGTATACACTCCCGTACACAGATTTATAGCAAGCATTTCTGCTTGGCAGATGGAAGTTTTTCTTCGGGACATAGCCAGTCTAAAGTTAGGTCCTGTTGCTCCCAGTCCTGCTCCATTCCTTTGTTTAGACCCGCCTGTATACCACACGGATGAGTTCTTTGTCAGCTTTTCACTATATCTGTCCCATGCTTGGCGGTCGCTTATGACCACGTCAAATGGAACTATGAAGTCCAGTTTAGCTGGAATTTGATCTGTTGGTTAGGCGAGTGACAGTGGAATAATTTCTGGGATCTTCAAGTGGCCAACCAAGTCACTTGGTTTGAATTTGTTTGCTTCGAATGGTCTTGAGGCAGTTGGTGCTGCTTCCCTCTTCATGCATATCTGCAGTGGAGTAAGATTCAGCATTGCCTCTATTGCAGCTGTAGGGCATGATTCAGTTATACCAAGACAGACCAGCCTCTGCAATTTTTACAATTTGATTTGTGTTGGCACTTGGTCCGTTTTTGACCACCATACTATAGGTGCCACATATGCACCTATAGTATGGTGGTCAATGGGTGTAACCACAGTTTGGTATATCCAATATACCATTTTGGGATTGAGCCCCCATGACTTAAAAGTCTACGACAAGTCCAGATTGCCATTGAGTTCATACCAAGTGTGTGTTCCCGTTCAGTTTTTGGTCTAAGAAAATCGCTAAATATTTAACTTCATTGGAAAATTGCATATGTTTTCCATTCAAAGTGGAAGCTTTTAAATTTAGTGTCCTTCTGTACGTAAATGGGACAGGAACTGTCTTATTATGATTGACATTAAGCCCCTCTGTCTCTTACTATATGTAGGGCTGTTTGCATTAGACTTGATATTACAGCATCATGCTTGCCCTTTACTGTTGCAATATCATCTACGTATCCTTGGACTATAAATCCTGCTCCGCTTAATGTAGTCATAAGTTTATCAACAACGCGCGACCGCAGGAGAGCTGATAACACTTCTCCCTGAGGACAACATTTTGCAGTCCTCACTGTTGCATTGTGGTGGATGTGATAACACGGCTTTTTATCATTGACTCAATCCATCTTACAATGGGGAATTTCACTTCCATTTCTTGTAGGGTTCGTTTGATCGATTAATATGAGGTGTTATCAAAGGCACCCTTTTGTCAATGAATGCACTGAGGGCTACTTCTTTGGCCACAAAGTTTTTTCTATACCCCTCATTAAACAGTGTAGGGCATCCAAGGTGGATTTGTTCGCCTGATAGGCGAACAGTTGTACATAAAGCGGTTATCTTGTGAGGCTTTCTCTTCATAATGTATTGATCTAATTCCTTCTTTATGGTCTTTAGGGGAAAGAATGTGAGACTAATGGGGCGGTAGGACTTTGCTTCGTCCATAAGGCGACGTCTTGTTTTTGGTATAAACACCACATTTGCCTCTCTACATGCTTGCATACAGCCCAGGATGAAACTAGGTCGGAGTATTCGTTGCAGGTGGGGTTTTAATATGTCAAAACCACACTGTAGCCAGGCTTAAAATATGCCGATTTTGCCAGGGAATTTATAAGGTTTGAAACTCTATCTCCCGTTTAATTCTGTTAATGCTGAAGATTTCATTTGCCAGCCTTTTCCCAACTCTCACTGGGTTTCGCAACCCTTGATCAGCCGAGCTGCTCTGGTGTAGATTATCTTTCGTGCTTTGCGAGTCTGGAAAGTGAGTTTGTAGAAGAACTCTAGTGCTTTTCTCTGGGGTGTTTGTATATTCACCGTTTGACTTTTTAAGTAGACCAATGCCGTTTGAATGATCCATTAATAGGATTTTCTGTAGGCGCTGTGTGGGGGGCAGTTCATTTACCCCTTCGGAAACCCGTATCCAGGTTTTTTGGAGAGTATAAGTTCTTTGTTATATGAGGTCAGGGCTTGTCAGTATTCAGCCCAGTTATCAGTCACTTTCCCCCTATTAAATAACCTTGTGACTACGGTGCTAAGCCAGCCCAGTTCCCTCTTTTACCAAGGCACGCCCCTTTGGGTTGCCTTTCGCTGAACAGGACAGCTGCTATTGTGAGAAAACTGTATAATTCTGTTCAGGTGACTTGGGGATTCTTAAAGCTGCCCTGCAGTGTCCAGATCACAGGTCAGCCCTTGAACTATCTACCGAAGATACAGCTTATAGGCATCCCAGTCGGTGTGAGCCTAAGCACCTTACGTACCCCACGCACCTAATTGCGGCCTCTATGTCGAATATTATGTTTGCAAAATTGACAAATGAATGTAGCTATTTATTAACACTGTAAACAATAGATTCAAACCAACGTAAGAATATGCTACTTATAATGGTTTGTTAGTGACCAAGGTTTATACAAAATACATTTTGTGACGTAATTAATAGAGCTTTCCAACAAATCATTGCACAAATGCATTAAGACGTTCTATTCGAAGACATTTTAGATGTCCGAAGAAAATAGTCCATAGTTTAAAATTTAGGAACCTGGGAGATCACGTTAATAATCTACGTCCGCTAACTAATTTATCTTTACAACTCATGTCCAAGAATCTCCACGAAAGAATATTTGAATATATTCGTGTGGGGATGAAGAAACGCTAGAAGTATGTTTGGAGAATTGTTTTCACGCAGATGCTTAAGTATGGTAGGGCCAAGTCTTAATTAAATTTGTAAGGATCACACACATTAAATTTTTGAGTGTTATTTTCCTTTGAGGTTAAGTTATGAGAGAAAACATTGTTCACAAGCTGCTATATCTGACTACACCGTGTAGCAAAATTCATGTTAGTTGTTAAATGAAAAATAAAGCACGAAAACGACGGTGTATTGATAACTAGTTGGTCCGTTTCCATGTACAAACAAAATATTAGTGATTTGGGTTCGAATCACCTTAACACTTCACTTGTTAACTCAATCTGACCCCGTCTATCGTCTTTTTCCCAACTAAAAAGGTATTAAAAAAACTTATATTTTCTTAAAGCGAGGGGAGGGGTGTGTTGATGGAAGCTATTTAACCATAGGTTCCAAAGCAAGATGATTTTTTAATAGTTATAGGGGCGTTCTAGGTTCGCCGAAATAAATATATTGGATTAAGAGAAGATTATGTTAAATAATAAAGTATTTTGAGTTTTATATTTTATCTTTTATAGTAGGCTGAGAAAATGTTATCGGTTTTGTTTTTGATGAATCTCCAAGGTATCTCGCGACTGTTATAAGTGAGGAACTGGAGCCGCTGATGCTGCTGTCCATGACATATTCTCCTTTTATGGTTTTAAACTACCTAATACTAATCTCCACTTTACCGGCTTTCCTTTTCATCCCATTTTGGTTCGGGGATCTGAAAAGATGGGTGCCAGAAAGCACCTGACGTTCGCCAGAGGCGACTAATTGGATCAGCTGATCCGATGTCCAACAATGTTCAAGTGTGACAGTTGACATAAAAGCCCCCACGTGTTGATTTTGATGATATTGACATATAAGCTCCCGCGTGTTGTCAGCTGTTAGGTTAGGTCTAACATATAAGCCCCACGTGTTGTCAGTGGTTGTTTATCTTTTGGTGTTCGACAGTTATTTTTTGAGGTTATGTGTACTTGTCATGCGTCAGGTGTCTTGTTTCTGGTTGCCATGTTTGTTATACAGCTTTTGGTGTTGACATGTTTGTTTATCATGCGCCTGATCTTTGACTTGAATAACAGTTGGCGGAAAATTTGAGTTCTAATGAAAATTTGTGTCATTCGTACATTCGTTGATATTATTAAGAATGATTAATGTTCCTACCTACAAGTGGTGTAGTCCACACAAACGTTTATTGTGAGAGAGCGAGAGAGGGGGAAATAGATAGATATGGAGAGAGAGAGAGAGAGGTGAAATATTTTTTACAGAAAGTGATGAAGGCACCAAGTTATAATCGAACCTCTGTCCCCCTACTCGACATATTGCAAATCTCAACCAAGTATATCACTGAGTTAGAGCAGACACTGATAACAACTGTATTGAAGAATCAAAATAAAACAACTGATTTAAATACAATTAATTTATTAGGATTTATTCGCATCAAATCATACATAACATAACTGGTTTTACATATTAAATTATGTACATAATGGCCCATACAATACCAGTTGGAGGTTTATATTCTAATACACTGTCATGAATAACTAAACAGTAAGCTCTGGTGCTATTTGACAAATTATCTTTACTAATAAACTCCACTTTGATGTCAACGGTTGAAGACTTAATTGACTCATTCTGATGCCAGCAGTTGGTTACAAATATAGCTCGGTCTTTAAACTCGTCATAATTTAAGAGAAGCTCCGACATGTTTTTATAATAAAAACATTTTGAAAATCTGTATACATCTGGTAGAATTCAGCATATTTAGATTTCTCCAAATCCATATTTATATATTCATACGGGTAGCATTCTGAATTTAAAAACGCTCGTGGATTTACCAAACCGATGTTATCGAAAAAGTCACCTTTCTTGCTTACATTATCTTTTCGACCTGTTTGAAATGCTGTCACTCACATATCCAGGTCTTGCTAAGTTGGTTTCAGTTTTAACACCACACATCTCTATTAATAACTCTGGGTCATGGTAGCTCATATATGTCCTATTTTCGATATGCGAGAAATCTAGATGTGTCTGCAATTTTATCCATCGGTTCCAATTTCATTTTATCGTTGGGGAAGATATGATTTGCTTTTAAAAACATGTTACTTACAGCAATTTTTGATTTTGCTGTACCTGTACTGTAATAGCTGTTGCCATCATCTCGAGCTCTTGTAGATCGAAAAGTATGTTTACTACAAAGAATCCTTTAAAGTGGTGGAAGAAAGTGAAGAGGAACCAAATAGGTATGAGCATGTGAAACTTGTCGTTTAAGGTGATGTGATCTGACGATACATTCAACCCAGCATTGCTAAGATATTTGGCGTCATTCTTAGTAAACGAAAGCAGACTTTTGATGGTTGTTGTGGTGTATGGCTCCCGTACTCGTTTCACTTCTTTGTTACCCAGTTCATAGGTAATTGACTCAAACAGAGCTCCTCCTCCATTATTTGACGTATAACACTCACCATCAGCATTTTGTACTGCTAGAGATTCCAGGGCATCTTCGATTATTAGAGCTGACTCTGCCAGACATACGAATACATCTTGTTGATTGATGGTTAATTCGGCTTCATCACTGTTACCAAATGATTTAGTATGTGAATAGTAAGAGCGAAGTTCTTCTCGATCGATGGCATCGTCAAACACGGGGTCTTTGAATATTTTTAGTTTCGATGACACGACTTGCCAGGAACTCAATATTATCGGAACGAAGTGTACGCTTCAAAGTGGTTGACAGCACTAAATTAATTTTGGTAGATTCACTTGCTTTTATATCTTTAAAGACTAGCATTCTAAGCATTGTTTATAAGTTTCAAGCGAACAGACACTTCTTCACCTTGAAAGTTTATAGGAACTGAATCTTGGTCCACGATGTCGATGCTTATATTTGAAACCTCTTGTTTGGTCACTGGTAGCTACATTACATTCTTAGGTTCCATGTCGATTGCATAGCCCAGTTCAACCATCGGAGCAAACTCATCTAACGTATGTGAAGGTTTTCCGTTATAGTAGGAACCAGATACAACATTAGTTTATATACGAATCTTTAACATCCACTATTTCAACAGATAAATCAGATTCATAGAAGACACCTGGTTGAAGAACCTGTTTTAAAAACCCCAACATTCGCCCAATCGAATCATCAAATTCAAGTGAGACTTGGATAACACTTCATTTCACACCTATTGGTATTCGGATTAGGTATCAGAATCAAAGCCGGCTGCTTTTGTTCGTGTGTTGCTGTGGCACCAGCTAGTTCATTTTTAATCAGGTCTTTGCTGAAAATTAAAGAACATTTTAGTCACAAGCTATTGTCAATTAATTTTGAAAAAACTAAGTACTTGTCTTTTTCATGCAGTGTAGTCACACTACCAGAATACAATAGTGTCATTGTTGGGATCCCTAAAGATTAATTTATAATACCATCCGAAACCAAAAGCATATTTTAGGAGTTCTTGCCACCTTAGATGGAATTTTCATATTGATTATGTGTGGCATACCTAGGACACCGCAAATCTGGTTATGTTCAATGTCTCAAAAACACATAATTGCTAAGAAAAATAAGCTACAAAGCCCAGACGTTCAGATGGCTTGAAAAATACTACACAAAAGATCCACACCGTCTAAGCTGGGTATAACTGTTGCAGATTATCTCTTTTGGCATGCACGTGTTTCCGATATCGCAAAGATAGCAGCAAATAAGCTTCTGTTTCGGTTTAAAAATTTCATCGCAGTAACTTACGCTGTATAAAGCCTAAGTGCATCCAGAGTTGGAATATTTCTCTTGTGTTTAGTGTACTATTCCGAAAACAACCTTGTCGCTCCTATGCTATTTTGGAAACAAGCTTTTCGGCTCATAGGAGATGTATCTATCATAGTCAGTCTTACTTCTCTAGACCACAGGAGAAAGGTTGGCAATCTCTGCCTCTTCTATTGATAGTAATATCCATATTGCTCCTCAGAAATTGCTCAGTAACTCCGCGTGCAATATTTAATCGGCACACCCGTTTTAGTCTAATAGCGTACGGTCTTAGTATCAAATTATCAGCTTGTTCCTCGTTTTTTTCCTCGCTTTTTTTCCTAGAATGTCTAATGTTTGGGATTTTCTGGAGCCATATTTCCGAATTTCCGAAGATATATAATCTCCAACTTTCCAAGAAGCGTGTACACACCCATCTTGTGGCACAACGGTCGAGTTCATGATGTGTTAGAGACAAGCTCTGTCTTTTATGAGCCGGTTCATTAAAAAACGTGATAAAACAGATGGCAGAGGACTAATGTCTTTGGGAAACAAGTGTCTCATTCTAATAAACGGTTATTTAAATGGATCCGCTATAAAAATTAAAATCTGCTGACGCAGTAGGTGCGTTAATATAGCAAATTATAATTAAAAAATATGTATATGCTAGTAATTTAATTTCCTACTTCTAAGTGTGCCGGTTCGCGCTTTTTGATATAACTCCCAACTGAAAAACTATGGACCATCCTCTAAAAAGTAATTTTATATGCATGTCGAGGCTTAAGAAGAAATTTTAGGTTCAAGCGAGGCCTTGTGAAAATCTGCCAAAAGATGGGGGTTCAGTTTACCACCTTTATGGCCGGTTTGATTGTTTTGTGTGGTAATTGATGTTTATTTCTAAAAGCTTAGGTTTAATTTTTAATTGTTTTGCATATTAATCATATAGATGACCAATTCTCATCCATTGTTTGATAGCGAAAAATATTTAGTCTTCTTATACCTAAAAGTCAAATTATAAAAACTTAATTTCTTATTAGCTCAGAAATCTCAATTTTGTTACATAGTAAATTCTCTACAGTGTGTCTCAAACTGGATGGAAATGTATTTCTATTTCCGTTATTATTAGAGATAGGGAGACGGTTAAATTAGGAATGTTTTGTAGAATTTCATACTCATACCAAATATGACTTGTATTTTGCCCTGCCTCTTTTAATGTTCGAGTTATTTTGAAAAAAAAAACATAATTTGTCGATTTCTTTTTTCTTCTAACATGTCTAAGACTTGCACATTATCAGGACACTTTTTACAGAGTAATCTTTTTGTGCTAGTCTCAACTTTGGATTGTCATTTGTTTTTGAGCTACAGGTGTCAACGTTTGTTTTTATTAGGGCCGCCATATTGGATTTTATGCTTATGTGATAGCCTGTGAAAAGAGCTTTGCAATGATGTACAACAAGCTTGAGAAATCTTGTAATTGCACTAACAATTTTGAGAAAAACCATTTTTAGGATAGTAGGCTATGAAATCCAATACCAGAAAACAAATGACAAAAAAAGTGTTCAAAAAGCAGTAGGCCATGGAGTCCAACAATAGACTTCTACTTTTAACATAATTTTCCGTAATGCTTCACGATAAAAAAATATTGTGATTTAATTTACAATACTTAATTAGGTAATAATGCTAGGTAATATTATGTGAAATAGTTTAATAACGAAACCCGGCAATAACAAATAGAAACATAAACTCCACAAAACAACACAATTAGAAACGGAACTCAACAAATAATAAAATAGAAGCTTAAAAATACACTAAATAGAAAATTGTTCAATATGGCCACCGTTTTTTTTTCAATGCACTTTATACAGCTTTTTGAAACATGCCTGCAAACTCTGGTGATGGTGTTTTAGTTAATATTATCTATAGCTTCCGTGACTCCGTTTCGTAATTCATTGATATTTTGTGGTGGATCGAATTTATACACATGATTCTTCAGAGTACCCCAAAAAAAATCCATGGGTGTGATATCGGGACTTAGAGCACACCAATGAACCGGCCCATTGTTACAAATGGCACGAATAATAAATTTTTGGTACAAAAATTCTTTGACGATCCTAGCATTGTGAGCTGGACAACCGTCTTATTGGTACGAAATCTCGTCTAAATTATCATGAACTCTTCTAATTGTTGGTAAGATATCATTTCTCAATAGATTTAGATAACCTTTCCCAAGTTAAATTTTTTTCAAAAAAGAACGGAACAACAATGAAGTTACCTGAATTTTTTAAAATTAACTGTCTAATCTACAAATAAAAATAACAGTTTTTTACCTAATAAGCCGCACCAAACATTAATACAAAATCTGTCTTGCAATCGTCTTTCTGCCTTTAGATGGGGATTTTCATTTGCCCAATAATGCATATTATGGCGATTATACACACCACAATTTGTAAATTTGGATTCATCAGTCCATATTATTTTCAAATGAAAATTTTCATCTTGCTGACGTTGTCCTTGATACAATCTGCAGAATTGAAGTCGCTTAGGGTAATCGTAGTTTGTATGGATGGTAATGACTTTGTTTTAATACACGGTGTACCGTACTTTTTCGAACGTTAATTTGTACACCATAAAACCGAACAGATTGCGGAGGGTTTTCGTTTGAAACCTGTAAGACGGTATTATTTCTTTCTTCATTTCTAGACATTTTTAGTTCCTTTGCGTGGAATCTACCGTCGTTTAATAGATTGGTCACTATCCTGCGAAATATTTTGGTGTTTGGTTGTCGTCTTTCTGGGTAGTTGTTTTGATATGAATTTGCAGCTGCCTCAGTATTTCTGTTAGAACGAATATAACATTCCAACATGTCAAAATATTCTTCACTACTGAACATATTGTTGAATAATATTTAAAATAAACAGGAAACAAACTATTTAGTACAAAATTTTAAGCAACGTGTTAAATACACCTCAAATTGTTCAGATAATTAAGAATGACAGTATTCTAAATTGTCGCCACAGTGTTAATATCCATAGCAACCTTTCTTCTGTTGTTTTTCAGTTGACTTACGTTCAAAAATCAAACAATTTTCAAAGGCGTCTTCGTAAATCATTAATCTGCTTTTTATTGAGTTCTGTTAGTAAATTTAGTTATTTACTAGGTTTACCTATTAAATTAAATTATAACATATTTTAGGATAATGTTGTAATGTAAAATATCATTTGTAATAATAGGCCGATTCATTGGTGTTTATATTTTTTTATCGTGAATCATTACAGAAAATTATGTTAAAAGTAGAAGTCTATTGTTAGACTCCATAGCCTACTGCTTTTTGAACACTTTTTTTGTCATTTGTTTGCTGGTATTGGATTTCATAGCCTATCCTCAAAACGGTTTTTCTCAAAATTGTCAGTGCAATTACAATATTTCTCAAGCATGTTGTACATCATTGGAAAGCTCTTTTCACAGGCTATCATATGAGCAAAAAATCTAATACGGCAGCCACAATATAAACAAACATTGATACCTGTAGCTCAAAAACAAATGACAATCCAAAGTTGAGAATAGCACAAAAAGATTACTCTGTAAAAAGTGTCCTGATAATGTGCAAGTCTTGGACATATCAGATCAACGCCTACTTAGATATTGAAGAAAACAGAAATCGACAAATTTTGGTTTTTTCAAAATAAATCGAAAATGAAAAGAGGCAGGGCAAAATACAAGTCATATTTGGAACAAGCATGAAATTATACAAAACCTTGCTAATTTAACCGTCTCCCTATCTCTAATAATAACGGAGATAGCAATACATTCCCATCCAGTTTGGAACACACTGTATACCGGCAGTTAAAAAAATTACTTTATTATTCTGATATATCTATTTAAAAACAAATAGAGTTTTCTCCGGAAAACTAGCGTGATTAGGTGGCAAATAACTTCTTCCAAGCGATTTACAAAGGCTAGTTTTTTTGCCAAAATTCCCCAAAAATCTGTTTTGTAGTTCATAAACTTCTAGACATGTTTAGTATACAAGTTTATTTTGAATCTTAATATTTATATTTTGTTTCAGACTTTCAAAAGTTAGAAAGAGAGGCTAGGATTTGTAGGAAGTTGCAACATGCTAACATAGGTGAGTAGTGCTGCTTTCTTTGATACAAGTATTAGTTATCTCTCTCTCTTATCTGCTTATTCATACATATAAGTTAATCATATATATTGTAATATAATGTTATATGTGGTTCGGACATTAATGTATTTTTTTCTCATTAAAAATAGTTATCCACCCCGATGTTGTCAAACATTTAGGTAATTTTTATTTAGGCATTTCCAATTTCTCATTGTTTTTAATTTATTGTTATTGTGTAGATGACGCATGCTAGTATATTGTATGGTGGTTAACAACGGTGAGAAATCGTGCGCAAAAAATGTTTAGTTTAATATACTTTTTTTTTAATGTAACTAAGAATTAGAGCCAGTGATCCATTTATTATAATAAAAAATAAATATAAACCAAATTCTGGCACCCCTAAAAAGTTGAGACACGAGACCTGTGGCAAAAATTTACTTACTTATATCAAAAAAATTCGGGACGCAGCAAGTGCGTTATAGTGGCGAATCTTCATAAGAATTGTACACTAATATTATACGGCATATTACTAAAATTAATGCTTTAAACTAACACAGACCTTGAAGATGAATTTAGAGGTCCTAGTACGCACGCATTTGAAGAATTCGTTCGAAAGTGTTACCATCGATATCTATCTATTATCAAAAAATCTCCCGTTCTAACTCCTTTTTGAGAAAAATCCCAAAACTCAATTTTCTATTAAGCTAAAGTACAAAATTTTGCGATATCTGTAGATAGTGTAAGTCTCTTTAAAAGAAACTTGTATTACAAATGTCATTAAAGTTATACCAAAGATTTCCAGAAGGAAAATTAATTCATATTTAGAAAAGTAAAGTATCTGCCAAATCATCAATTAGCAGTTATTTTTCCTTATTAATTGTCACTATGATTTCGTGTTAGTCAACCTAATCAAACCGGTTTCTCCAATATCAACAATAACAAAATTATAATTTCATACTCAAAGGTGACAAACTTATTTAGGCGTTTTAAACAAAAATGAGATCCTGTTTTTAAAACGTATGAAATCTGTGCAATATTGTTTCTCCAAATGTCAAAATAAAACATAAAAAAAAATACATTCATCGAGCTGGATTCGATCGCGTAACCTTCTGCTTAGATGACAACGACGCTGTCTCTGCGCTATGTAAGCAGAGGTTAGCTAACGTCTTGTTTACATTATACTCCAGATAGGCTTCATGCCAGAGTTATTATATTCAAAGTATACGTAACAATGAATTACAGAATTAGTACAATTAGCTTTGAAACACATCGCACGACTGTTTCGGTCTTATATGACTTCTTATGAAGTTTAAAGATAAAAGAAACTATTTTAGAATCATATAATAGAGACTTGGCTTGATTTTGTTCACATTTCTACTATATTATGCGACAGCATTATATATATATATATATATATATATATATATATATATATATATATATATATATATATATATATATATATATATATATATATATATATATATATATATATATATATATATCTATATATGTGTGTGTGTGTGTGTGTGTGTGTGTGTGTGTGTGTGTGTGTGTGTGTGTGTGTGTGTGTGTGTGTGTGTGTGTGTGTGTGTGTGTGTGTGTGTGTGTGTGTGTGTGTGTGTGTGTGTGTGTGTGTGTGTGTGTGTGTGTGTGTGTGTGTGTGTGTGTGTGTGTGTGTGTGTGTGTGTGTGTGTGTGTGTGTGTGTGTGTGTGTGTGTGTGTGTGTGTGTGTGTGTGTGTGTGTGTGTGTGTGTGTGTGTGTGTGGGTACGTGCGTGCGTGGGTACGTGCGTGCGTGCGTGCGTGCGTGCGTGTGTGTGTGTGTGTGTATGCTGCGCTAAAACTATATTTGGGACCGTTCATAAAGATACAAATATAGTGTATTTTATTCATTGATTCAACTCCCCAGTTAAATAACAATCACTTGGCAAATTTTTAATTTCATGTCGTCTGTCATTTTCCATAATTGCGGCCGAGATTACACGATTGTTGGTTCGGGTAGTATGTTTTATGCCTGGTATATGTTAAGTGTGGTTACCGTTGATATATGGTTTATACCTGTTGTATAAATCAATCTACGCGTGGCAGTTAACTACTCTGTTTGTCAGGCATCGGACTTTAACCACTAAGTCGTTTCAACGCATGTCTTTGCGATTTTATTTTTAATTTGGAAAAAAACTCTAAATATTGTGTACCAAATTACTTCAAATTCACAACTTAGGTGTATTTGCACTATTTCTAGCAACATGTAAAGGCTCATTCCAGGTACTCTGATACTTACAAAAATATAGCGTTTTCAAAAATATTTTTGTATAATCTTGGGGGGGAAAAATGTCCGTTAGAGCTGATATACGAACCCGTCCGCGATCTTAATACAGTGAAGATATGGCCAAGTTTCGTTCAAATCAGTTGATTATTTTTTGAGTTATCGCTCTGATACATACATACATATATACATACATACATACATACATACATATATATATATATATATATATATATATATATATATATATATATATATATATATATATATATATATATATATATATATATATATAATGTCAACGGACCTTGGTTTTGGGTTCTAGGGACCCAAATTCACGCTCATCTGAAGGATTTTTTACAAAAGCTTTAGTAATGTTAAGTATACAAAAATTAGGTTTTTTACGAAAATTTGTTAACCTTTTTTTTTTAACGAAAATGTAAACTTTTTTACAATAACTTATTAAACATCGATAATAAGCAACATTAAACAAAACTTTTGCTTTTTTGTTATTTATTTATTTATTTTGAAATGCAAAAAAATTCTACGAGACGTGACTAAATATTTTTACACAAAAAAAAATACATAAAATTCAAATTATGTATATACTACATAATCTGTAATTTAAATTGAAAAAAAAGTGAAAATGTAAAAGAAGTAATCTTTTAAGCTTTTCATGTAAATTTGAACCCGTGGAAATAAAGCAAAATATAAGCGGCAAAATAATCATATTTTCATATCACAAGTTGGCAGAAATAATAACGTTATTTAAGTTTGTCACTTTGAAGTTTCGTTTGAGATCTGTGAAAACAATGTATGTAGTCCGTCTCAAACACAAAAGCAGTTACGTCATAAGTCGACAACTAATCAAGACAATCATTTAGACGCGTCAACCCATTTGTGAGTGTGCGCTTCAGACAACTTATAAAATCAGTCTTCCAAGTCAACGCCATGGTGCCGTTTTTAGTGTGATGCGTTGGAAAGAGAAAAGTATTGAAAATAATTATTGACTTGTGCTATATAAATTTGATTCTGGCGTGAAACGACGTTGTTATTAGTTTTGTCTTGAGTTTTTTTGTGTTTAGTATTTTATTCAAGTTACTTAGGAATATATGCTATAATATTATTATTATATTGTGTTCGTGTATTTCTGGCATATTTTTTGTCATTTTAGTCAATTAATATTTGCATATTGGCATCGTTGATTTTACAAAACATTAATTGACCTCAAACATGCCACGAGGGAATATTCTTAAATCCCAAATAATTGAGTTTGTGCTTCGTTTAATAGAGTATTTTCAACGCGAAAGGGATAACGGTGTTCCTTTATTACCTTTGACGTCCATACATAACGTAAATAGTAATCCTTGTTTCATATTTTACAAATTATCGCAAACATTTTTACGTGTTTCGTTTGCAGTGTGCATTTCTTTGCGAAGTGATTATAGGATAAAGAAGAAAGGGCGATTACTTGATGGCACCGATGAAAGGTTGAACAGTCCTAGTAAATCTAGAAATTACAAAAAGAAAAAGACCGAAGATTTGTCCGAAGAGTATAAATCACATATTCGGAATACGATATACGATATGCATGAACGTCGTAAATACATAACTATTCTCTGAAGTTTATTCGACATTACTGATTTGCACAATTGTTTCCAGCAACGTTTTGAACACGAAGGCACCGTCAACACCAGCAGAGCATCGCTGCATCGTATTCTTCGACATATTTATTTCTCATTCAAGAAATACTTCGTGCAATTATGGAAAAGCCAAACATTATTTCTCTGCGATTAAAATTTTGCGGAAACACAGACAGAATGCAACACCTTCATGCAAACGACAAGTTGTCTTCATGGACGAGACATGGATCTTTGCTAAGGAGCGAATGAACGTTCTTGGCAGGACTCGTCCGTTTATAGCGTTAGAAAACCAGATGCCTCTGAAGGAAAACGTTTCGTTACTTTACATGCTGGTCATTCGAAAGCATGCTTAATGGGTCGTTGATTTTTGGAACAAAGTGTAAGCTATCCGACTATCACGGTGATATGGATTCTAAAATTTTTATGAAATGGCTAGACGAAAAACTTATTCCAAACCTCGAAGAACCATCTATCATCGTGATGGACAATGTTTGATACCAGACCGTAGTGGTCGAGAAGCAACCAACTTCAGCATGGAATAAATCGGCGATTAATGAAATGGCTCCAGGCAAATCACATTTCATTCGATCCTAGTTATTTTAAGCAACAGGGGCTTGATCTAGCCAAGCTGCATGCCAAAGCTCCGTTATATGAGGCTGACAAGTTTTTGATGAAGCCCTGGCATGAAGTTTTGCGCCTAGAACCATACCATTGTCAATTCAATGCGATCGAACTGGCTTGGGCTCGCGCAAAAACATATTACGATGCTCATATCGGTGAGAATGGGTTCGATGACTATACAGTATTCGATATGTGGCATAAAGCTCCAGGACTGTGCAGACCCGAGGAATGGGCAAAATCCCCCACTAGTGAAACAAAAATTGAAACTGACCTCGGATATGTGTTCTGTGGTGGCTAGTTCGCGCTCATTTCAAGATTTTTTTTTACGAAAATTCACTAAGAGTAACATACAGAATCTTCGTTCTTTGTACAGTGTTATGTTTTACGCCTTCAAAGCTTACTACTATTGATATGCTTATGCAATCTCATATCATCTATGAATCTATGGTTTGTCAATAAGTACACTTGGACAAACCCAATTCACCACAACACGTTTTTATTAGTGAATTTTCGTATAAAAAATTAACTAATTGGGAGATCCCGACTTTTGAATTTAATTTTGAAAAAAATGCTTCAAATGAGCGCGAACTGGGATCCCTACATACATACATACATACATTACATATGTATCACACCGATAACTCAAAAATAATGGTCCAATTTTGATAAAATTTGGCATGTACTTAATTTTGTAAGTGGCTTGGATAAGTTCGTTGACCAGGAAAATCGAACCAGGTTTTCCGAAAAAAATTTGGGTTTTCTTTCGGAAAAAAAATTATTTCAAAAAATAGAAAAGCTATGGTAACCAAATTTGGTACGTAAGTTTACGATATTAAATATAAATATATACCAAAATTTATATTTCTATGCTAAAAGAAAAAAGTTATAAAAAATATTTGGTGCCAGATCATTTCTATGAAAATTCACTACCATAACGCACTTGCTGCGCCTAGATATTTAAAGAGCTGTTAGGCCTACCAATAATCTAAACAACTAATTAAATTATTTCTAGTCGGCACTGCACTTGATATTGGGTCAATTAAGAATGGCTTACGTTTGGGTTAGGAATTCGAGTATTTTGAGTATTTTAACTGTATAATAAAACGCGTCAAGATTAAGCATAGTAACAATTATAATAATCTAAAATGTAAAATGAGTTCAAAGGAAAACTCTTTTATAGTTTCTCACTGTTGTTAATTACATGTCTGCATTTTGCAATTACATTTCACTTTCTTAAAGTATCCAAATAAATACTTTTAACATCTAAAATATATGCTAAACATGTGCCAAAGGAATCTTAAATTTAACCGGGCAATAAACTACCTATGCTAACACACTTTAGCAGATCAAATGAAAATTTGGCTATACATCATAAAAAATTGAGAATTTAAAGTTAAAAAATATAAGAAATAAACTTGTCTCTAAACAGATTATTAATAACAGTGGCAGTTCTCAAAATAAACAACCACTCGTTTACTTCATTCAGCTAACTTGATTGTCAACATTAAGTATCGCTGTGTTTATTTATGCACAATTTCTGTCTTAGTTTGCATCTTTCTGTTTTCTTTTGGCCGACCATGTGTTTTGAGCTTAGTAGTTATAAAAAAATATTTTTTTTTAAATATATTTTTATTCATTCTTTTCGTAATGTGTTTATATAGGAAAGTATGATTAAAATTAACGATATCGACTGAGGTGAGATACGATATTACTAAAATACCAAAAAAATAAATATTATTCCATACCATTTTAAAGTGAATAGCTATTTGAACGTGCTTTGATGTCTTTAATTTATGTGGTTAGTTTGTGTCGATCTGTTTCCATGAGATATTATTCCGCCTATCGAACCCAGAAGTTAAAGTAAATGCGGCAGTGACCAACTTATTTTATGACATAAAGTTTTACATTTTTGGAAATGTTGTAATGTAAATAAATCAGCTGTACTGACTCTGAAATCATTTAAATGATATAGCAACCACAGAAAGTTTATTTCAGCGATTTTTTCGCAAATATACTTCACTTATGACGAGATTACAACTTTGAGAAGTTGACTTTTTTTATGTGGTTTGCACTGCGCAAAAGCCCAGTTGGTCTGGGTTATGCAGAACATAATTTTTGGAAAAGTTAAAAAATTCATATTATACTGGATGTAAAATAAAGCGGTGTAAGGGTTGCACAAGTTTTGTTGTCAATCATTTTGTTTAAAAAAAATTATTGTCACCCGTTGTGCATAATGAGTGAGCTAATATCAATATCTGCAGACGCTTTCGCCAATTTTTTGATTAAGACCTTTTGGTCTTTTATATAAATCGAAGTAAACAAATTGTGAAAATCTTGATAGCGATATTTTAAAAGCATTGGAAACACGTTGACGGATTTTAATGGGCCTTGTGTGGTTTGAAAGCTTATTTGCTCTAAATTTTTCCTAACCAGACGATATTTGGTCCAAATGAGGTTTTTACATTATACAGGCTGCCTAAAAATGTAATACTTATATTGTTTATGCTGTTGGTTATCATATCAGCAGAATCTGCTAAAGTGGGCCGTGTAGATGGACGTTATCTACGGTTTATTATGGAGTACTTAATAATAATAACAACATTTAATAATAACATTTTAGTGCGTAGTTAACAAAAGAAGATGTAATATCGAGTGGCACCACCATTAACACGCTGCACTTTCTTTACCCTTCTTGGCATACTGCTTACCAAGTTCGAAACGCAGTCCTGGGGAATAGCTTCCCACTCTGCTCGAACTGCATTCGCCAATTTATCTAAATTATTAAATTCTTGCTCTTCCTCATCCATATTTGCTGATCTTGTAGGCCACTTCATTCGTTCAATATTGTTCTCTCTCAAAACATCTTGGACGATTCTAGCTCTGTGTGCACGTGCGTTATCTTCCACTAAGATGAAACCGTCCCACAACTTTTGTATTGAATTTTTAGCCAGCCTCTATAATGTAAAAATATCATATGGACAAACCGTCCAGTTAGGGAAAAGCTATAGTAAATAAGCTTTCGAACTACTCAAAGCCCATCAAAATCTGTCAACGCGTTTCGAAATTACAGTGCCTTTAACATATCGCTAACAAGATTTTTACAATTTCTTTCTTTCACCATGATTAAATGTCCAAAGGGCTTAATCAAAACACTGCCAAAAATGTCGGCAGATATTGACATTAGCTCACTTATTCTCCATAATGGGAGACGATCTAAAACAAAATGGCGGACAACGAACCTTTTGAAATTTATGCACGGATTTATTTTGCACCCAGTATAATTAAAATTTTAAGTTTTTCTAAAAATATTGTGTTGTGCATAATCTCGACCAAATGGGCTTTTGCGCAGTACAAACCATACCAAAAAAGGTTTATAGCATTACAAAAGTAATAACTAATTGAAGTAATAGATCCATGAACGTATGTCTCCTTCTACCTGCAGTGGATTTTTTGAAAATAGTTACAAGATTATAAGACATTTTTGTATTCTAGGCTAGATCAGATGAAAACCACAAACTTGACGAAGTTTGTGGTTTTTATCTGATCGATCATTGAACATGTATAGTTGCATAATTTTGCTCTGTTAACAGGCATCTTTCCCTCAACATCAAAGTTCCTAAAATATTACAGGCAACACATCACACGTGCGACTATTACGTGTGCTTCTTGTGCCAAGTAAGGTACACAAGAAACATACTTGACGAGTTTAATCAAAACAGTTGGAAGTATTTTTTAAGCTACTGCTCACGCACGCATACACATAGACACGTCACGTGCCTGCGTGCGTGCGTGTATGTATGGAGCTAATTCCATTATCAGGTTTCTAAATTGATTATTATTTTTAATACTCGTTTGCGATTTTAAAATGTTACTTTGATGATCCAAAATAGTTCTGAAAGAAGACCTCACAGCAAGTTGGAGTGCAGAAGGAGTCAGCTATGCAGAACTGGTAAAAACCGTTAAAAGCAAAGTCGATATAAAAGAGATGGGGATAACCGTAAGACAAACAATAAAAGGTAAACTACGGGTTGTCATAGATGTAGACAAAACGAAGCGGATGCACTATGAAGGGCAATGACAAACAAATGGGGGGCTTAGGGTGAAGGCATAACGGAAGAAGACATAGTTGTAGCTATCAGAGAAGCTACACAAGTAAAAGAAGACGTTATATAGGTAACATCTTTAAGACCGGGGGGGCGAGAGAGCCAAGTGGCTACGGTCACAGTCAAAAAAAGTGTAGCCACACAATTGCTGAAACAAAGCAATATCAAGGTGGGCGGGGCTGTATGCCAGATCAAAGAGAGGGTACTCCTTAGAAGATGTTATAAATGCCTAGAATGCAGAAACTCAGATAGGTCGGGCGAATGCATGAACTGTGGGGAAGAAAAGGCAAAATAGTGCAAATACACTGTCTTCTACTTGAAATGTGGAGAGAGTGGACATATAATCAATAAGACAAAGTGTCCAGATTTCCTCAAGCTGATAAGTGAGAGAACAGAGCGATGGGTAAAAACAAGTTGTAATAAAAATCCAACAAGTCAACACTAATAGATCCTGGGGTGGACATGATATGCTACAAGTACCAGCTAAGAAATACAGAATCGACCTCAGAGTAGTGAGTGAACCAAATAAGGCAATAAGTGAGACATAACAGGAGAGGCACAAGAGCCGGCGAAGCGTACGTGACAGCCAACTAGATTCCCCGAACTCTTAAAGCTCAACACGGACCGGGAAGTATAGAAAAAGTGGAAGAAGAGGAAGAAAAGACAGGTCTACACTCGTGAGGAAATGTTGGAAAGACTACCAGGGTGTTATACAACGGTGAAGGAAAGCCATAAAATGTCAAACAGATGTCACTTTCTTAAAAATTATTTCTAACCATCAACGTTTCTGCAAATACTCTTCAAGTTCACCCGTCTGCTGTAAAAACTTTTCCCAACATTTCTTTACTAAAATTTTTGCATTTATTTATAAATGAGAGCACGACAATTTTAATGTGTTTTCTAATGATGTTGACGTTTGTAATAATTATTGGTAATAAAATTAGCATATAATGTTTCAAAACCTTTATGGCAAAATAAAGGAGGTGTATCTTCACCTAATTTTAAGACGAAAATGTGGTATAAAAGTTTTTCGAATGTTGCTTCGATTGGTGCTAGAAAACATTTTTTAAATTTTTTCTCTTTTTATTAATTATTGATAAACGATATTTTAGTGATATCTGTTCGCTGAAAGGTAACTTTGAACTGGAAGGGCCCCCACATGAATGACAGTTGGGGCATATTTTCAATAGAGAGATGGGGCATTAAAGGAGATGCTGTCTTTTTCATACTCAATAACCCTATGGCATTATTAAACTGTTTTTAGTGAATTTAAAAAATGTTTGCGCATGGATTATTGGATTAGTTGGACCGTGATGGAAGCAGTGTCATTAATAACGAGAGTTTTATTGTGGTTCATGCATAACGGCGTCCCCGCTCACTTTGCAGTAGGTGTTAGAAATTATTTGGATGAACAATATTCTGATCATATGAATAGGTAGAGGTGGACACCACTCATGGCCACACCGTTCGCCGGATCTTACTGCTTTGGACTTTTATTTCTGAGGTTACCTAAAACAACTTATTTATACTACTCCGATTTAAACTGAAGAGGTTTCAACTTCCCATTATTAACGGTTTTAATACGATAATAATTTATATTGCTGTATTCAATTAAATAATTAATAAGAAGAAAAAAAAGTTTTTTAACCCCCTGCATTTCGAAAAACTTTTATACCACATTTTTGTCCTAAAATTAGGTGAGGCCTCCTTTATTTTGTCCGAAAAGTTAGAAAACACTCTGTATACCTTTAAAATAATCTTCATTTATTGTCTTGCTCCCATTTTCCACAATCATTGTAAACCGTAAAAATTATAAATCCTTGAGTTCCCGATTTCTGACAATGCCGGCTGTCCAGCGACATATATATATATATATATATATATATATATATATATATATATATATATATATATATATATATATATATATATAATATATACATATATATGTATATATATATATATATATATATATATATATATATATATATATATATATATATATATATATATATATATATATATATATATAATATATAATCTTTCATACAACTAGATAGATACTAGTTTATTGTTGACATCAACATTCTCTGACAATTTTGCTAATCTTTTCTGTTTGTCGGTGGTAGTTAAGATTTTAATTTTTTATCAGAAGATACTTTCGTATAGCGAAGTCAGTTTATATTACAAAATATTTGTTATTATTGTAATCATAAGCCTCTTTTCACAAGTGTGTGTATAACTTTATTTGTAAAAGTTGGCCTGAGCTAATATAAAGTTTCTTGTTTGTATGTAAGAGAAATATATATGTTGAGCTAAATAAGTTAGAGATTACCTAAGAAACTTGAAAACTCCTTATGGATTCAGCATTCATGTTGCTGAAGTTTATTTTTGGTGGTTTTGATTGGTTTTAATTGAATGAAATAAAAATATTCCAATTTCTGCGGCTTGGTACGTAAAATAAAAATAGAAATGTAATTAAATAAAATGCGCCATAATTAAAAACAAACACGTTTTATATAGGAAACTGCCAATTTTTTTTACGGGATTCTCGTTGAATATTTTTTAGCAAATCTTCGTAAATAAAGGTTGCTAGTAAGTGCTTGTATAAATGAATATTTTGGCAGCTGTACTCTTTTTCTAAATTACTTGGTTAAGTGAGCTAGTATTTCCAGGAAAACGTTAATTAAGTTTTTTCTTTGAAAATTTTTTGTCTGCAAATAATAGAGTTTTTACATCAAATTTGGCATTTGGCAAGATTATACTACCCGCCAAGTTATGTGACTATACGAAAAATTGCCTTCTAGACAATAATTTTTAATGAAAATTCGTTACCATAACGCACTTGCTGAGTTCAGCCTTTTAAACGTTATACAGAGTTTGTTCAGAATTCGATATAGAATCAAAAAATATAATGACAAGTACAATGTTCCACTTGGAGTGACATAAGTTTATTTTTCTGGTTAGAAAGTCTTATAGAATCAACTAAGTGAAGATTGGAACCTGTGATGAGCACTGATAAGTACACTTGGAGAACCCAAATCACCACAGCACATATTTCTAAAGACCTGACAATCGTTTCACTAACAAGGTTTGGGTCATCAGAGGATTAAAAAAGAATTGTTGATCCTCTGATGACGCTAACCTTGTTAGTGAAACGATGGTCAGACTTTAAAAAGATGTGTAGTGGTGATTTGGGTTCTGCAAGTGTACTTATCTTGTAGAATCGAGAATAGTTACGTGATCCTTGTAAATGAAACCACTCTGTAAACTTGAATTTGAATCTCTTCAGTGCTATGTGCAAAATTATTTTGGACATATTACATGATGTGATAATGTATTTACCTTGAAGTATTATTATGTTTCCATTGCATTTGTTTTTCGAATGTTCTGTTATCTCTAGCATTCGATTACGGAGTGGATGGTGTAGTTACTTAACCTGGGAATCTACTAGAGAGATTACTCAAATTATGGAAATTTATTCCTCTTATTCCCGATTAGCACGCCATTGTAATTCTCAGACCTTTGAAGTTTGTCTTGAATATAAATTCGCTCATTTTCATATCTCTATAGGCCTCAATGCAGACCATAAATCTTGTGCGGAATCTGAATTAAAGTTTCAAAATAACGTTTTATCTATAATTTGAATATATATACTTTAAAGATGTGATTTTAATTTCAAGTAGATTATGTTCTTAAATTGTTATAATAGTTGACACAAACAATTCAGCTTCGTGCTATTCAATTTCCAGAAGAAAAACGGACTATTTTCTCAACTTAGAGATCTGAATTTTGGCACGTAGGGTAAGTTGGATATTAGAAACGTATATGCCAAATTTGGTTGTCATAGCTCTGTTATTTGCGGAGATACGAAAATTTCCCCGGAAGAACTGGTCCGATTTTCCTGGCTAACGAACTTGTCCAAGCCACTTACAAAAGGAAGGTACCTACCAAATTTCATTAAAATCGGCCCATTATATTTTGAATTATCGATACGATATATATATATATATATATATATATATATATATATATATATATATATATATATATATATATATATATATATATATATATATATATAAACACAGATCTTCCCATTAGTGAATTTATCGTTTTACAAAAAATTCGCTAATAGAAAAATAGTAAAAACGTCTAAAACGTTACTCTTTTACAAAGCGACTACAAGTTGGATGGAATTGGAATTTGCAAGGCCTCTTGTGACTCAAAAATGACCAAATTCTTTTACCGGTATTTGTATGCAAGTCTGGCAACATTATTGGATTTAGCACTCTCTAAGATAGGCTAATTCTAAACTGCATGTCATCACTTTAATCAGTTAATACAGGATGACCATTAATTAGTAAAGGATATAATACAATCTCTATTTGTCATCCCAGTTGAGGAGAGTCTTTAGACCACCGGACTTACATAGTTCAGCAACACCCTTGGACATGCAAAGGAAGACAATGATTAAACTCATGGCATCTAAACACACTTTACCAGCAAACTCACGGGTGGTCTTTCAGGTCTAGTTAGGCTTTGCTTCCCAACTGTGACTCTCCCGTTACTTCCGTTATGGTGGCTAAACAATCAGGTTGACGCTTCACTATTTTTAGTAGTCATGCTTTGTTACCATCACTACTAGACGTACACCGTTGTCTTCCATTACGAAATGCTATTACATGGAAGAAGAAACATAATAGGAAGCATGACTAAAAGTAAATACGGCATAAAGCGTATTGATTTAATAACCCAACGTTGCTGCCACAAAGGCCAAAACAGATAAAACTAGACTACCTCTAGAATGTATACCACAAAGCTATGGAGTGCCACAAAGTCACGTGTCACGAAGTCTAATGGCTAGAAGCTAAGTTAATTGGCAGTTTAAGGCTTTCACAAGTCAGGGTATGTCGCACAGTGTGGGTTTGGCCACGAAAGCTGCTGCCATGAAGACCACTCAAGACAAGCCGGGTTAGTCATTAATCTATGTAATGGCATATAGGCTAATGATGTATTGCAAAAGCTCGCACGACAAATGTAGGAAACGTCACGAATGCTAGTAGTCAGAAACTAAGTTAGTTGATAATTTAAGGGTATTATAAGTTAGGGTATGCAACACAGCCTGGTGCCACATAGGATACTTAGCAGAAGCTGAGTAACGATGCTAAACAGGCTAAGGATACACTACATAAACGGTGCCACAAAGCCAGGGAATGCCACACAGACACGTACCACGAAGACTAGTCGTCACAAATCTGTGTTAATTGGTAGTTTTAGGATATTACAAGTTAGGGTACGCCACACAAGCCGTGTGGTAACACTGAGGCTAGAGAATATCCACAAGGCTGGTTAAAAAGAGCATAGTTGACTACAGTGTGAAAGATGGCACAGTCGGGAAGTAATACAGGCAAGGCAGTGCCACAGAGGCCGGTGCCTTGAATTCTGCTACCATACAGGTATACGCGAGCCAGGACGGTTGAGAATAGGTAAATGGGTTGGTAGTCTGGAAAACGCACATAGGGTAAGGAATCGCCATGAAGACTGGGTGAAAGAAACAAATTTGGCTTACCGTTCATGCCATTCCAGCCGCGAGTAGTTTATCGGACCGAAAAGGTAACGACAACGAGGAAGAGGTTGGCATAAACAATATGTATGTAGGTCATGGGTTTTTTTTTTGGGCACGGGAGTGAGGAATCCCTACGGACACGCTCAATCACACACCGCGTGCCAATTTGAGGTAGTGTGAGAATCGCACCCTCTCAACCAGCCTTCCTGGAGTACCGGACCTTGGTCCATACCTCCGTCGGAATGACTTCACACATCACGTTAAGATTTTGAATGTTTCCATTCTGTTTGCCGCAGAGGCGTTATCAGGTGAGGATAAATTTGGACGCTTATGCCTTAGTGGAGGTTGCTAATCGTAGCCGGTGACATGAAGGAGGAGAGCATTTGGATAAGAAGCGGCTTTGGCGAACTGAGTGGTGGATATAGGTCATGGTGAATCGCAGAAAAGATAAACCTTGCTGTAACAGTAGTTGCTAGTTGAGATAGTTTTTCTGTTAGACCCACTTCGCGATCGGACAGCTCAGCTCGATCGAGAGTCGAAACGTAATAATCGTCTACTGTCTCAGTCTGTCGACATGTCATCTTTGTTTCGGTCTCCCCTGTACCCCGCTGGTGGATGTCCGCACTTCACAAATCCCTTACTGTCTTATTATCCACGTCGTATGGCTAGTTCATAAGTTAGAAACCCATTCACTACAGGTTTAGAATGTAAACTTTGATCTGGGCTGTGGTAACTTTGTCAAGCTTGGTGTTATCTGCACTGTAAAGGGTAATGAAGAAGAAATTTGTAAACATACATTGCATGTTAATAAGCAAAATGCTCCATCATCGCTTGTAGTTTACTAGTTATTTGTTTTGTGGTAATTTGTCTTCAAATAAAAAAAAATGTTTTAGTTATTGGTTTGTCCAATTACTATATAAAATGATGAGTTGAAATTGACTTAAGAAACTCAAATATAACTTTCCTTGCCTAACCAACCCGTTTTAACATAGCAGCCATTTATAAAAAAAAATCTTCTTAAGTAACACAACGATCACATTAGATAACGTAACGATCAGAAGATACATTTTACATCAAAATCAACCTTGATTTTGCTCAATGTTGTTTAAATCACTGCTAGGGCCGTTGGAATGTTATCTTCTTTTGTAAAGGCCGACAATAATCCAGATAAAATTGTTAATATTGCCACTTCTTTGCAGAACTCTGAGAAAGTAATTATATCGGAACAACAGATAACAAATTCTCTACTACGAATCTCTGCACGGGAAAAGTGCAATGAAATTGTCGATTTATCTAATAATTCAAAAGATGAAACGGCGACTTCACCGCCGCTCATTACAGAGGGTATTCAAGATGAATGGACGCAAGTGGAAAAAATAGAAGACCAAAACGACAGTTGATATTCGGGAAGAATAGAGATATGGAAGTTAAGGGAGTTCCAAAGTGGGTTCATTTACATATGAGTAGGGTAGATCCGTCTCATACAATAGATGACATGAAGACCTTATTGTCCCAGCATTTTCCAGAAGTAAAATGTGAAAGGTTTACTCTTTCAAAATAAGTATATATAACGAAAATTTTAAACAGGCAATGAATCGCAGTCTATGGCCATATGGAGCATGTATAAGTAAGTTTTTCAGAAAACAACAAGAAACGTGGCAGCGAAAACGTAAGTTTTTGTCCAAAATTGTTATTAGTGAATTTTCTTTAAAAAATTGTACTAATGAGGAGATCCCGACTTTCGAAATTTAAAACAATTTCTTCAAATGAGCGCCAACTAGCCCCCCTAGAACGCATATCCAGGGTCAGTTTCAATTTCTATACGTTTATATATCATATATATATATCATATATATATATATATATATATATATATATATATATATATATATATATATATATATATATATATCCGGAGATAACAAAGTAAGGGCAACCAAATTTGGTACGCGTATTTATATTATTAATAGTGACCCAGGTACCAAAATATTTACAGAAAATTCATTTCAAATAGACCCTTTCTCTGATGCTTCGACTGTAGGTTTAGTCAAGTTAATGCTTCGGCTGTAGGTTTAGTGAAGTTTATGGTTTAACGGTCTATAATTTTTAGCTAATTTTCGTGAAAAAAATTCGTTAATAAGAAGACCGCGACCTTTGAATTTTAAAAAGATTTCTTCAAATGAGCGCAAACTAGGCCCCCTAGAATCCATATCCGGGTTTACTTTCAGTTTTTATCTGTTTGCATATATACAAGGTGACGCACTTCTACGGTAAAGCTCAATATAATTTCTACTATATAAGATACGAGAAAAAATTGTACGTTTATTATAGGGTGTCTTAAGCTGCATCTTATAGAAATATTTTGACAATCACAGGCTAGTCCATAAGTCGTTGGTGATTCCTCCAATTGTTTTTTTTTTCAAACAGCCTTATATTATTGCATTTTTGCAGTTTTTTTTATCGAAATATAATGCATGTTTGTAAGAAAAAAATCGCGAGGCAGTAAGTGCGTTTTGGTGGCGAATTTTCATTAAATCCTTCAAATTTCAATAACTCAATTTTCTTATCACCAAAGGTTTGTTGGCTACGAAACCAGTTTTCTCGGAAACATTTTAAGTTTATTTTCGGAAAATTTTTGTACATTGTCAACCAATAAGTAATTTTGATAAAATATAGTACATCGTTTCAACTATATAGACTATACCGGTAATTGATGCCTGCTTGCATTAGAGAGACATATTTGCTATTAAAAATATGTTTATGAAAATTCACTTCCATCACGCGCTTGCTGCGTTCAAACTTTTGATAAACATGGATACTGTAAATACCGATAAAATCAATCAATTGATAGTGTATATTTCATATTTTGAGTCCGTTTTATTTGTGACAGAGACAGGAGTAAAATCCGATGTGATGGACGTTGTGGATGTGACAGGTTATAAACTTATAAGCTCTTATAGTAGACCAACACTTCGTTGTGGAGTGGGCATGTGGACAAAAAATGATATGGAAACTAATGAAATTAATTTGAAACATTTTTGTGTGGAACATGAATTTGAGGTGTGCTGCTAGTTATAGTCCAAGAAACAATAATCATTATATTATAGTTAACTTTTATCACCCGCCTTTGCGTGGCGTTTTTTTGTTATTTGAAAAGAGTTGATGTTTTGGAGTATATTCATAAGCCAGTACATAAGCATAAGTACATTTAATATTAGTTGGTCATTTTAACTTCGATTGTCTAAAGTATAATCCGAATTTTAATTCTCTATGTACAGTTTTAGGGTCTTTTAACGTTGCACCTATTGTGGGTTGGCCAACTCCTGTCACGGACACGTCCTGTACTTCGATCGATCAAACTTTTGTTAGTGATATGGACGGAACACTCTGTGTTATCGATAACACTTTTACTGATCACAGAACGGTTTTATATGAATTTATATCTACAGTTAGTGACCAAAATATTCTTAAAAGGTGTAGAAGATACAGCGAATATAACATAGCGTTGTTTATGGCAACTTTGAATTAGGAGGTTTGGACTCAGCTGTATGGCTTCCAGGATCTGAATTCGGCTTTCTACTGTTTTCATTCTGTCTTTGTTTACTATTTTAATATACATTTTGTAAAAAGAACGCAGGTGGTTAGTGAACGGGGTTCAAGAAATTGGATAAGCAATGATGTGAGGGCCTCTTGTGAGAAACTTAAAGATCTATATATGTATATATATATATATATATATATATATATATATATATATATATATATATATATATATATATATATATATATATACTGGCCCAGTCCTTCGTAGTATTGAGACCAATGTACTTATTGAACAGGAAGGAGGAACATAATAATTTGGTTAACAATACAAAGAAAAGGTATCATAATGAAGTAATTCATGTTTCAGAAGACCAGGGATGTGTGGCTGTGAATATTGTCGGCGAGCTATTAGGTAGAATGAAAATAAATGCTAAGATTTACATTAAGAATGATAATCATATTATTTTGGGAGGTTTCTGATAGTTTTAATGAATATTTCATAACTACACCTCAATTATTAACAGAAAAGTTATCTAACTTCAAAAAACCGGAATATGCCAGCATTGGAAAGCATAACAATTCATCTTTGTTTTTGGAGCCGTGTACCCCTAAAAATTGGGACTGCCTCTCGTCAAATAACAAAAAAATAAGCCCTCGTCAGGTCCTGACGAAATATCTTTGTTGCTTGTGAAAAGAGTAATTAACTATATAATCTTGCCTCCTGCATGTTTGGTGAACCTGTAATTGAGTACTGGTACTTATCCAAACAGCCTAAAAACGGACAAAGTCATTCCCAGGCATAAAGGGATCGATAAATGCGTTCAAATTATAGACCGAATAGTTTCCAGAAATTTTTTGAATATGTTTTCGTGAAACGTCTACTTGGTTTCTTGAATATGTTTCGGGTGCTGTCGGATAGGCACCATAGGTTCAGGTCCGGAAAATCTACAGCGACTGCCATATTGTCCCTTTATGAGGGAATTCTTGAAGGTCTTGACGGGGGAGGGTGCCCTGCTACTGTCTTCTGTGGCGTTCGACTGTGTCGAGCATAGTACTTTGATGAGTAAGCTAAATGCCTATGGAGTAAGAAGACTTGTAGAGGATTGGATTAGGTCGTATTTCGTGGGAAGAAAGCATTGTGTTCGCAGTAAACAGTCCAACAGACAGTGTGTGAAAGATGCTATATCGGATATGCTTGCTCTGGAGATGGGGGTTCCACAGGGATCAGTACTGGGTCCAGTCCTCTTTATCTTGTATACTAATGATATAACGGGTTTTTTAAATACGGAAAGCTATGCATCCTACGCGGATGATTTCACATTAACGGTCTTAGATACAATCTGGGTAATTTGGATGTTAACATTTCTAAAGAATTGGAGTGTGTTGCAGATTACTTGAACTGCAACAATCTTTACTTTAATGAAAGTAAAACTAATATTGTGTTGTTTCATACATATCAGCGGACGTGTGATGGGCTCCAGATTTTATTCCGTGGTAATATGATAACTGATTGTAGTGAGAAAACAATAAAATTCTTAGGCCTACATCTTAACAAGGTATTGAATTTTAAGTCACATTGCGAATTTCTCTGTAGTAAATTGAGTACTATATGCTACTTATTTAGAACCGCAAGACCTGTCTTGGATGATGCTAATCTGATCAATGTTTATTATGCTCAGGTTGAAAGTCTGTTGAGGTGTGGCATCCGTTTGTGGGGAAATTCTGTAGACTCGGGTAGTATGTTTTGCATAAAAGAATTCTGATGATTCTGGCACGGGTGCCCGGTACACACTCTTGTAGGTTGCAGTTTTCGGGTATAGACTTCTTACTTTGGCATCATTATATATATATATATATATATATATATATATATATATATATATATATATATATATATATATATATATATATATATATATATATATATATATATATATATATATATATGAAATTTGCATAAATATGTATTTTAACTTGGATGTTTTCAAGAGAAAGAAGGATTATCATATCATTAAGACAAGAATCTGTAATAATTTACATACGCGAGTCGCTAGGCTTAATATTGTTGGAAGTCTTTAAAGTAAAGTATATGGGCCCTATTTTATATGACAAACTGCCTGTGGATGTTAAAGAGCCTTCGCCTGTTTCACAGTTTAAAACTAGACATTTCGTGATTCTCGGTTCAAATGATGGGCAAACAAAGTTTTGTCCGCTTTCTCCTTTCTAAAAGCCAGTGAATCGGCTAACATTTTATTTGTTTTCTGTTTGTTAATTAATATCTCCACTAAGCAAGCAGTGTATCCGTTATGTTCAGCCACGGTCTTAATATTATACCCTAATACCCTGTTATATCTAATTTTACTTGAAGGAAAATGTATTAACCTACTTACGAAAAAAAAAAAGAAGAAAAAAGTTGTCATATATGCGTATATATGATGTGAGTCATCTGAATGTAACTTAGAGTGGTGGTTTCCTTCATACGGACATCGAATTCTAAGTGTGGTTAATTAATGTAAAATGTAAAACCATCCCGTTATGCAGCACACATTCACACACACACCCGCGCGCGCGCTCGAACGTAGAAAGATACATACTTTCACTTGCTAGATGCGTTTAATATCTACTTATAAAATGGTCCAGAATAAATGGAGATATGGGGTTGCCCATTGCCGTGCCTTGGGTTGGTTAAAAAAACTCATTGTTAAATTGAAAAATATTTTGTTTAGTACGAAGATTTGTTAAAGTTAAATATTCTTTGCAGACCTCTTCATTTATGTTATTATTTATTGTATGAATCTTTCATCCTCTGACGCTAACTTGGTTAGTGAAACGATTCGTCAGGTTTTTTAAGTGCACATCGCAGGTTCCAATCTTCACTTAGTGAACTACCAAACTTAAAAAGCGTTTATTTTTCCATTTATTATAGAAATTGTTTTTGCGAAACATTTTTGTGTAATAAAATGTTCAAATTTCTATCACTAGTGTATTAAAGACGCAGATACTATACTATGAGTTTCTAATAATAACATATCGATAAAAATAGACCACGTAAATGTTTGTTTGAACACAATTTAAATGTTTCACCTAGTGTTTTAAACTTCACTTTTAGTTATTGTTTCATAATAACTAACCTTCATTCGATTGGCCTCTAGTTTATTTACTACTGGGAACCGAAAACAAATAATGAAGGGCTTTCAACTAACACATAATTTTTTTTCTTGCGTAAGCCTCGGTACCCATTAAATAAAATTTGTATCGCGTTTTATGCAGATATAAAATGAAAATTTTGTTTTCAAACTAAAAATATGCAGAACTTTGATTAAAAACAGAGCGTAAGTCTTTATTAAAATAAAGTCGGGATGCAACATGTGTGTTTTAGTGGAGAATTTTCATAACGTTTACAGTACAAAACATAAGTTACTTTATATTAAACATATCATTGGACCTGTTTGAACTGATTTATGTTAAATTTAGTCTGTGGATTATGGACAACCTTCCAATGCCACCCCTTTATCTGCGCGCACACATGTTAAAAATTAAAATAGCCGATTTTTATAATTAATTTACTTAAATGCATCTGAATTTGAATGTCAATCAAATTTTGTGACATTCTGTTGTGTATCTGACTACAGACTGTAATGTAATATATCCATCTTTGTTTATTCAATTAAGTTTATAACACGTAGTAATTTCCTTCTCTAACAACAGGAAACATATTTCGCGGCACTTTCCTAATTATGTTAAATTTAATTCCTGTAAAACTTGGATTACAATTATTCAACTAAACCGAATCTTAGCACATTAAATGTGTAGTTTGATGGTATTATATGAGTTAGATTTCGCAAACAATAAATTAACGACTTTCAGTAGCATCTTTAACAAGGAAATTTTTCATGGAAAAACTTAGCACCCGGAAAGAATGTTCCAATGTAATGCAAAAAAAACAGAATTCTCTAGGTCGCGTAGAAGCTATGCAAACCATATTATATATATATATATATATATATATATATATATATATATATATATATATATATATATATATATATATATGCAATACAAAACGTAAGTTACAATACAGTATGCAATGAAGAATAGCGCAAAGCGCCGTCTCTGATGTTGTGAGGGTTCTAGGCTTCCGCAACAGCTTCCACGTACACACAGTACAGCAAGAAAGAAGCTGTGGGAAGAAAACTAGCGAGAGAAAACAACTACTCCCCTGGCCAATACCACGACGGGCATTGAATTACGCGTGTGTGTGTGTGTGTGTGTGTGTATTTTTTATAAATAATATCGACAGGGACTGCAATACTTGCTCAGAGACCTATCAGAGCGTATTGCCATAAGATACACGAGAAAACATGGAGATGCACATACAGATAGACAGCAGGTGTTTGGAGCTTCAAAAATTTTCTACTGCTACAGTATCTTACCTAACTATTATCGCTAAGGTTGAAATAATTATTCTAGCTCTGACTGTTAAAATAATATACTTGTAATTGTGATAGTAAACATTTCATCGAGGGGGTCGGTCTGAAGTTTGTGTAGCCTCGTATCATTTTCGTTATATTTTATTAGAGCCAATAAAAAACCAAGAGGACACTGAAAAAACGTGACCTCGAGCACCAACCGACAGTAAATAAAATAATTAAATAATTATGTAATTTAATATTATTTCTTATAATATTTAATCAAATTGTATAATCAATAGATGTGCAGCTCAAATAACATTATTAGTGTAAAGTGTCCCACTTATACTGTTTCTGTTATTGGCAAGATTTTTAGCATTTTTTGGTGTTATTATATATATATATATATATATATATATATATATATATATATATATATATATATATATATATATATTCTTTGGATTAATCTACCACCATTATCGAGTTTTGATGACAACACTTGTGTGGATTGTTTACTTTTTTTATAAACTGGCACGGGATTGGTGACAACTTATTAGGGAGCTTACTTAGAATGATCTTTGGCATTTCTGAGACATTTTGACGTGAAGAATTATTTTTAAGTGTTGAAGGATGAGTAAATATTCCCTTCATGGCTATTGACGAGTGGAAAGATCTTGTGGTGGAACCATTAATATATTTTCTTCTTTTTTTTCAACACACCACGAGGGCTTACAGCCTAAATACTATCGTACCGTGGGTGTCGACAAGGAGGAAAGAGGCAACTTGTTAATTCTGGATTTGAAGGTTTTGAGGAGAAGGAAATGTTCTATTTCTGGTGACCTGAACAGCAAAAGGGTGCATTCATTCTGTTCCCTTGGTAGATCTGTTGGGGGCAGCAGGTGGACTTCGTTGACTACTACTGTCAGGTTGATTTACTTTTTTATTCAGGATCAGAAAGACTGTAAAAAATGCTCTGTGATGGCGTTATAATCTAAAGGGCCCTACACACGACACTGGCCGTCGATTCGGCGGCCTGCACAGTGCAGATCTGCACAGGCCAGCCTGCGTCTATGTGCGTTAATTAGGCCGACTGTGCAGTCTAAATAATTGTCCGGATGGATTTCTGCCTCTGCTTGATATTTGCCTGCACAGACTTTCATAAACTGAATGTGTGGGTGCATGCACAGGCCAGGAGCTTCAGTTCAAATGTTAATCTTGCCATCTAAAAATGTTATCGGAAAACAAAACCTAAACATTTTTGACAGAATAATACATGGACAAGCAGAAAAATGCTGCTTCATATGAAGTATTAACATAACAACATCGTCTCTATTGTGCAGCTACAAATTTACTGCGCTTCTGAAAATGATAAATATTGCAGCCAGAGTTCCTCCATTTTCTTCAATACGTCTCGTACCTGATGTCTGTAATTAAAAATTATGTTTTCTCTGTCTAAATTTTTGACTGAATGGCTTCAAAAATGTGTCCTAAATGCAAATGCTTTGTCTTCTACAAAAACGTATGGCAGCGTTTCCGCCCTAGTACTAGTTTTCTCTTCCGTAGGTAAATTCAATTTATTATTTGTGAGTGTTTCATAAAATTTCGTGCTTTTTTCTCTAAACTCCTCCATTCTTCCATTTACTCCGCAGTCACACATAATAAGCTCATAGTTTCCATTAACTACAGCCATTAAAACCAAACTGTGTACACATTTATAGTTATAGAAGTATGAACGACTGCCTGAGGGAGGAATACTTATTGTATCATGCTTTATATCATAACTGGGCCAACACCGTGAGGAAAATTCCACTTGAATTCAAAAACGCTTGCAGTGCTTTTCCACTATTTTATACCAGAAAGTTATTATTGACAAGAATATACTGTTCAGTGTGTATTATTATTTCGGGAAAATGATACTGACCCTTTGTAACATATATACCTGTTACAACAACAGAAGGGACTTTTACACTACCTACATCCATATCCAGGATCAATAGGTAATTGTACCAGTCCTGTACCTCAATTTTAAATTCATTTAATAAATTGACATGTGAAAATTTTGACTATTTTGACTATTTTTGCACCACTTTCTCATCTTTTTGGTAATAGATTTATTAGGTTTTGATTTTACTGTTGCAGCCAACGTTGCTATACTGATTGGTAACAATTCATTAGAATTAATTTTATTGCACATGTAACAATAAAAACATTTCACAGAGTCAGAATAGACTGATAAAATTGCAATTTCCATACGATCATGTGGATGCTTTTCCGGCGGCCTGCGCAGATGAGACCTGTGCAGGCCGACGGAGAGGTCGCTTGCTTGTGTGTAGGGCCCTTCAAGAATATATGTATGTTACTTTGAAGTCTTAAACTGCGTTTCCAACTGAGGGATGACTTTTTGTATTCAGGACCAGAAAGACTACAAAAAATGCTCTGTGATGGCGTGATAATCTAAACTAAAGGATATGTTGCTTTGAAGCCTTAAACTGCATTTCCAACTGAGGCAGTTCTCTTTCCAATTAATGCCCCTGCTTCATACCTAGTCATGGTTTTCTTAATAGGCACCTTCATCCAAGGTTGGCAATATTGGCTAAAATAATCCTTGAATGGTGACAAAAAGCTTCTTTTGAGCGGTTGTAAAGCCCGAGTGCAATGACTCGGCAAGCATAACATTATGAGACCATTGTCATCTGCTATATTCAACATATGACTGCCTAAGTTGTGTGACGCTCTAACACCCGTAAAGTTTTACTAGCTGACTTATTTTATATAAACTACCTTTGTAACCATCTAAGGAATAACTGTAATAATACTTTAGAACCAGCGGGGAGCCCAGTCCAAAACTTTTGTTTGCTTTTTGTTAACGCGTTTTAAAATTAATGTAGGTAAAACAAATTTTCCATCTGCCCTATAGCAAGCTATAACAGCAATATTTTCTTTCCGCTGCCTATTTATCAACAGGTGGGCGTCTTTTGTACCTTTTGTAGCTATTACTTTGCCGGTTTTGTTAATGAGTTGGAAGCCAGTTTCATCCATGTTACATATGTATGACGGCTTTTCCAGTAAATTACTTTGTTTCAAAATCTTATTTGAAAGCTCAAACAATTTTTGAACATTAGCCCTATTCATCCCCTTTGCCCTACATAATCAAAATCCGTCCGAATGTCTACAGAAGGTTCTGTATTCCTCTCCATAATCGACTTCAACCATGGCCTGTCATTTTTTTTTTCGTTTTTGAAAAAAACTGTGATTAATCTTCAGCTTCCCAGCGAACTGATATGCAAGATTACGAACTGTTTTTCTTGTTGGTGCCAGACAGGCTGCGGGAAGTCGTTAAATATGCTACAACAGTCTTTTTTTTTATTTTCACGATTCAAGCAAGCTATGAAAAATAATTCTTTAAAGTAATTTTATCTCATTTAGAGAAATAAATATGTATTGCAGTCCGGTCCCAAGCACCCATTTGCCAGGTTGCCACTGCACCTTCAGTGTTCTTAGCGAAGCTTTATAACATATTTCGGTCTTCCTTTTGTTAGTTCTATCCAATTTAATGCTTTCGATAGCTTCCGTTAGATTCTTCCGTCGACTTGGCCGTTGAATTAGCTATAGACTTTCTTGAATATTTCCGTGCCATTGTGTTTTAAAAAATATGAAGAAGTCAAGGTACAGCAATAAAAAAGAACGAAGTTTGAACAGCTTGGAAGCATAACATATGGGGCATCTTCTATTCCTTCCGGCAACTCTCCTTTTTGTAGATGGGAAATGCTACAGGATGTAATTAATTTCCTGTCAAGCTTTTAACCCAAACACATAAGATAACCTCTTCAAAACAAACCATATAAAACAGCATTATCGAAAGACATAGATCTGAATACAAATATTACCATATTAAAATTCAAAGCTTAAAACTGTTTATGTATGACAAGTGATCTTAAATATGAGGTACTATTGCCTTAAGGGTGGCATTTAGATATCACTTTAGTATAGGAAAACAAGGTCTCCTTAAATTGTAATTATCTCAAGAAATAGTAGGTGTACGGGAACAATTTAAAAAGATGCATAATCTAGACAAACCACAAGTGGTGATGAATGTTTGCAAATTTCAAAAAATGTTTTGTGTTATTAGTTATAATTAATTGAAATTCACTTAAATATTCCAATGATTTAGATAAGATTATATATACGAACATGTTCCAAAAGAGATGACTTCATTACCTGCAGGAACATGTAAAGATTCGATTGCAATAAAATATAAGTATGTAGCCCTTCTAGTTTTTTTTTAAATTACGTTTTTATTAAATGTCCACACAATACGATTTGTCCGGCTCCCGAGGCAAATTCAGTACAAGTGCAACTGTATTGTCACTGAGCTGAGAGATGACAACTTGGGCAATTGTATAACAGAGGACGTTTGCATCGGATCCAATGAATGTCTACCTTCGGCATAAGCAGTGTTGTCAGTGTTATAAAAACTCACTGAAATTGAATACTTCGAAAACCATAAGCTTTTGACAACGTAAAATAAATGAGGTACCTAGCAATGATGAAAATAACGGTAAAATTTGCCATTGACATTAATTTTACAATGCATTATTTGACGGACAAAATTTAATCGGGTGCTTAAACATTAACTTTTGGTTTCTCAAATAAAGCATTTTATGAATCCCGTGCAATAAGCTTACAAATTTTCTACAGAGAAAATTATACTTATAGAAAAAAAAGGATATAAGAATATCCTCACACTTTTATTAGGACCTAATCACATTAAAAATCTTATAACTTATATTGAAGTAAAAACTAAGATAATTGAATTAAATTGTTTTAATGGTTCATCCACTATTTTTTTTGCTAGTGCCTATATAATGTTACAAATATTATGGTAGGCGTAAATAAGTAAGTACAATATATGTACTAATTTCGCACTACAGTAAAGAGATTGGATATGACTGCAAATGTATGGGTTATATGTTTCGCTTTTTAATGTTTTTTTTTTGTTTGGCACGTGTCCTCATATAATATTATATTTTCCACGAGTTCGTTAGCCAGCACAAGCGCACCAGTATTTCAGTGAAAAATTCAAGTCTCTTTTCGGAAAATGTATCTCTAAAAATATTAAAACTATTGAAATAAAACTTGGTAGGCAAATTGCATTGACATAGACTACAATACTATTAAGCAAATTTAAGTAAGTTTTTAGCTAATCGAAAATTTGAGTCATAGACATAACTATTTTTTCCCAGGAGACCAAAGAATGATACAAGGACTTAAAGTTTGTGTATCATAAATGAAGTTTTTCTTTTCACACCCAAAAAGTGTTATTCAGGGCTAAGAGGCCGAAAAGTAGCAATACAGCAGACATACATTTCGTACAAGAAAAACAAAACAGAACTGTTTTCTCTTACACCTAATAATTTTGTTGCCCACAATTTCATATGCCTACTTATATGTTATTTTTCTTAGAAAAAAATCACTAATGGGGGGATCCGGACTTTTGAATTTTAAAAAAATGTATTTTTTAACTATTTTTATATGTTCAACTAACGAATCTTGGGGGTGGGGGGTGGTGATGGATGGTTAATTAAAAATCGCTACCAAAACGCACTTGCTGCGTCAAGCCTTGCTGGTTTCTTCCAAATTATAATAAGTGTTCTAATTAATATATAACGCAATTTCTAACACTGAATAACTAAGAAGAAAAGGAAAACTATGCATATGTGCTAATGTACTTTATTAATTAGAAAACGGAACTTTCCATGAAACAATAATCATTTTTCTCTGCATAGTTGTAATTTTGCGATTACAATTATTTTTTAAATTAAGTTATTCATTTTTAAATAACACACTCAAATATTATTCTACACACTTTGTGAAATTTTATTAAAAGACGCATGATCTGTTTTTAAATCAATTTCATTTGTAACCGGTACACACATATGTGTAGAGGTTTATCCATGCGTCCTGCGTGGGTGTATGTGCGTGCGTGCGTGCGCGCGCACGCGTTTGTACCTAAACCTAGTAAACATTTAAAAAAAAGAATTTTAACAAAAAAGTAAATTCGTAATTCACGACCCAAAATATTGAGATATCTCCTGGAGTCAAAAGATATATGAATGGCTGATTAGGTCGCTATATTGAATTTATATTACTTGTATAAAATTGTCACCTATCACCAACCGGTTGCTCATGATAAGCACACTTAGAAAACCCAAATTACCACAACCCATTTTAACAAATCTGACGATGGTTTCGCTAACCAAGTTAGCGTCATCAGAGGATGAGTAATTATTCACAATTATTCATCCTCTGATGACGCTAACTTGGTTAGTGAAACGATCGCCAGGTTTTTTAAATGTGTTGTGGTGATTTAGGTTCTCCAAGTGATGATCAGTGCTCATCACAGGTTCCAATCTTCACTTAGTAAATTCCTCATGGCAATTTGCAAATGGATAAAATATATGTGTAGGAATTTTACAAGATTTATTTTGCCTGTCTCAAGTTTATCCAAAGGCATACAATAGAATTCCTATCTTTTCCATCTCCCTCCGCCCTACGCCCTCCGCTCCCAGAAGCATGGAGTATAAACAAAAGAGCAGACAACCGACAACGTAGCATTTTTCAAACGCAAAGTTATTACCACTTTTCTACAAATACGAAGCCGAAACTGACGACACCTTCTGAGAAGTAGCTCAACTTAGTAAGACGTTCGAAAGAATCATACAGTTTTCAAGGAAAGCGTTAGTTCAAGATGTCCAGTAGCACTTTACGGGATAATATTTTCTATCTTTGTCGGGGGTACTTCTTCGTCTAGGATATTGCAGCCTTAACGTAATTTGGACGCATACACCCAACACCAAAAGTAACGCCACCTAACTAATAAATCTGTAAACATGAGCACCTTTCCTCGAATTACCTTATTCCTATTGAGAAATCTTGTACAGTTTGTTTTTTAGCGAAGTTTCTTAAATAATTGCAAATAGAGAGATTACGATTAAAAATACTTTTAAAACATTTCTTCAAACGGTCGCGAACTAGAGGCCAGTTTTGATTTGATTTTTATCAAATCGACCACACGTCTTTTATTCTTAATTGATGAATTCGTTGGGTACCCCATTCGTTTTTCCGAAAACATTTCTGGTTTAGTTTTGGAAATAAATTTTCCGAAAGTAGTTATCTTAAATTTGGTTAGCAAATTGGGTTTATTGAAACTATATGATGTATAAAAAATAACTTTCTAGCTTTCGAGGAATTACGCTATAAGCGTTCAATTTTTTTTACTCCCAGGTTGACAAAAATCGAGAAGATTATGTATGTTAAACAAAAGTTGTTACATTTTACGGACAAAAAAAATTATTTTGGACTAAGTGGCCAGAAAGTACCAAAAGCTTCAGAAAAAAAAATAGTTCTTTAAAGATGCGTTACAGAATGCGTTCTCTATTCCCTCTAAACGCCGCGGTATATTATTTGAAACAAATGGAGTAAAGAAATTTTTGATGAGGGTTTTAAGCAAATGGAACATACTCCTAAAGCCCTGCTCTTTTTAACTAAAAACTCTGTTAACTGATAAAGATTTTGACTTATTACTGTCATCTTTTAATTGTATTTTATGGTGTTAATGTAATTATATTATAAAGTTTAACTTATTTGTCATCTTATCATTTAATTAAATATTCTCATTATTTGATAAAAACCCCGACATGGTCTGAAGGGAAATACCAATATGATCTCAAACACATAATGAAAACAAGGGGCAAATTAATAGGTAATAATAGCTGCTTAATACTCTGCAGTGACGAAAGTTAATTTTACACCATTTTTTCACAGTAAATAGTAATTTTATATTTTACCAAGTGGTGTTTTGCATGTCCCAATTAAAGAGGATGTTAGAGGGCTGCGATTAGGAATTTTTATGTGACGTTAAAAAAAAAATTTATTGCTGCGGCGTATTTGAAAGGAAATAATTTAAATCTGTAAACTGGGGGATAAACAAAACAAAAATGTATGTGTGCATGTGTAAATCTATGTTTTTGAGTTTGCTTTTGTAATGCTGTAAACATGCTATAGCGCTTGAAAAGCTTCATATATCGATTACTCCCAGGATACATAAACCGTGTTAGCCTTGCCGTTGGCACAAGCGTAGCGTATTGAAAAGTGTCCAGAATAAAAATTGAAATGCCTGTTTCAATAAGTTTTTAAAATTTGTTTACAGCAAATACTGCAAAAAAATAAGATCGCACGTTCTGTTTTGATTTATTATAAAGGTGAGCTATAAGTATGAAGTTGCGATGATATTATATTTTTATTACTAATGCCAAAGCATCTTGAGCCCCTGCATATATTTTATAGTAGAGATCCGCCAGATCTTTTACGAAATTTTTGTAAATAATGTTGTTAGGTTAGCGTAAAGAAAAAAATCCATTGTGGTTAAGTCATGAGACGAGGCTGGCCACCTAATAACTCCATTAGTACCCAATCACTTTCCAGGAAATCTCTGGTGCAAATAGTTTTGTACCATGATTGTGATATAGGGAGGGGTGCCCCGTCCTGTCGAAGCCATAAGACATTTCCCTTATATTCTAGGGGAACATAATTCATCAAAGCTGCAAGTTATTTCTTTGAAAATATAAGTTGCTTCCACCAGCTAACGTGCTTTCATAAATATAATCAGCCTAAAAGGCTTTCACACTCACTTATACCATGTATTTTTAGATACAAAGGAATTGAGCTGAGATGAGCTCCCTTTCACTCGGGGCATTATCTGTTTTCCTCTGTCTCTTCACCCGCTGGATAATAGCGCTTACTTTTGAATTCGACGGCAAAAAACAGAGCTACTTTTACACTTTGTACTGGCTTCAAGTTGCTGATGACAGGTGAGAACGAACCTAAACCTAGAGTGACCTGCGACACAGCGTTCGTTCACTTGTTATCAGCAAACTAAAGTTTCAGTGGAAGTGTGGTGGCCAGTTTAATGAAATATTGACTTAAAAACAAGGTAACTAATTCTCAGAATATGATATACCTAACCACATTACTTTTCATGAAGGCTTCACATAATTATACCAAGTTGGCTTAATGTTGGATTGCGTAGACGTTATCTCCGTTTCTTGTAACCTCATATTTTGCCTTTTCATGTCAGTATGGCTAACAACGCGCGATAAAAATCGGCGATGGGCGTTATTAGACTCACGAAACTAAATGGTATTTTAATTGTTATTTTCAGACTGGATGGCCGTTATTAAACTAATGAAACTAAATGGTATTTTACTTGTTATTTTCAGAGTGGATATAGAAAGTGCTAAACATGTTATACAAAAAAGAGGTGACAGGAACAATGCGGGTACGTTGTCTGAACTTAAGGCTGTGTCGACAGGCAACCTGTCCCAGAGAAGCCTTAGGAAGATTTAAAATCAATGGGAGAACTCTAATGGATCACTTTATATCCAAGAGCACTATTAAGAGATTTGGCCGAAAATCGACTTTATCATTAGACCAAAAAATAAAAGAACCTGTGACTCGGAATATTCGTCTAGCGCTCACAATAAAAATTTTGTGGTTCAACGTTTTCAAATTCTGTAATATTAACAACATCGAGAACAATTTTAACAAGCATAAACAAATGTCAGGCAAAGACTGGATGCGAGCGTATTTAAAGAGGAGCCCACAGGTGTCTGGGAAAAAGCATCGGTTCGTGACCCAAGCTAGAGCTCAAACATTGAACAAATTTATGGTTGATGGCGATTTTAAGAAACTTACTATAGACCATTTGTATATCAAAAATAAACCAGAAAATATAGGAAAAATGATGTAGACTGACTATACATCACTAGCCCACAGTAGTTGCAAGAAAGGTGCTAAAAGAGTGCATTCCGTATCTAACAAACATGCGGAAAACGTGATGATAGTTGGCTGCGTATTTGCAATTGGTAGCCCAATACCCCCTAAGGGAAAAAGGCTGTAACCTCAATTTACCGACCATCTGCCTACTTGCAGCATCGTCCGGGTGGCACTAAAAGGATATATGACAACTAAACTCTTTATCTATTTCATCAATCATCTGGCCCACTTTAAAACTTCAGGAAAAATTCTTCTGATTTTGGACGGTGCAGCTTGCCACGTGATTCTTAGAAATTTGAATGCGACTGACGAACATGGCACCATATTGTACTGTTTACCTTAAAACACCACGCACGTGTTACAACCTCTGGACAAGTCCGTGTATGGGTCATTTGAGCATCATTGGGATACAGAGCTGATCAAATGTAAGGATGAGCATCCAGATAGAACAATGAACAAAACCGGCTTCAATAATTTTTTTTAGTAGTCTGGTCCAAATGAAACACACAAACATGACAAATGTGGGCATTTATCGGTATACCCCGATGCTTTTCCAGAGACTACATTTGTACGATAAATTTTTACTGCATTTGGATCAAATTTGAACCAGACAAACATAGATGATGTAGAGCCTCGGGCCTCTTACTCTTCAGCACCATTCATAACGCCTCCTGTTTCAAGAGCAAAAAAAGTCGTCACAGAAAGGAATCCCCAAATTATAGAGCCTAGACAGTGACTTAAGACTCGTTTCAAGAAAATGGTGACACCAACGTAGCTACGACTTTCGCTTCAAGAACCGGAAATAAAAATTCATTATTACAAAATTGGTACTGTCCCGCATGTCATGAAAATCGGATGATTGGTATGCGACAGTGCCCAAAATACCAAGTTTGGTACCATAAGGAATGTGTAGGCGCAACTGATAATGATATTGACTTTAAATATCGATGTGAAGACTGGATTTATGTATCTATACTTTTGTTTCATAAAGTCAAGGTGTGGATGACCTAGACTTGATGTTTTCATATTTTAGTAAATTTTCACTAATGGGAAAATCCGGCTTTTGAAATTTGACAAATTGTTTGCAAATGAGCGCGTACTAGGACCCCTAGAACCCATATCCGGGGTCAGTTTCCATTTTTATATGTTATATATATATATATATATATATATATATATATATATATATATATATATATATATATATATATATATATATATATATATATGTATATATATATATATATGTATATATATATATATATATATATATATATATATATATATATATATATATATATATAGTTACCTCCTTCAAACAAAAACTTAGAAACCAGAACCGTGGTATTTGTGATTGACATCAGGTGGATATAGATCTGCTCAATATTGAGGTCACGATCGCCTATAATACCCTACCCTAAAATAGCTATCTATCAGATTATCATATTTATTAAGATTAGCAATACTTTTAGGAGGTTGACAGATCTGAATGTAGCTTGATACTAACGTTATTTTTTTCCTTGTTTGTTTTGCACTGCCTGGAGTCCTATATTCGTGGGCTCCCCAGACTAGTGCCAGGTAATATTGAAATTTAGGTATCTAGATAATCGTTAGTAAGAATAAATAGTTTGTGTAGACGCCAAAAGAAAGAATATATTAGGGAGGGATTTCTCTTCAATCAAACAGGTATGTTAATGTAACAAAGTATATAAATTTATTCATATAAATTAAATTTGGAATAGCAAAGTGAAATAAAAATGGTTGGTAAATCTCAAATAAACATTAATTGCACACAAATAAAAATCAGATAAACAGCAAGAACTTCAAGAAAAAGAAATTATCAATTCACTTACATATGACAGAACAATAAGATAAATATGGTTACATGTTACTAAAATACTGATGTTAGCCACTTGAGCTTTATATGTAAGATGAAATACTGTATTTTAGTGCTAAAAAGCAAGCACAAATTATTAGGTAAGTCATTTGACGTTTGTCAATCAATTTGATTAATTTTTCAATAACTTTTACTGGCCAGTTCTTTGAGTGCGGCTCCAAAAAAAAAGAATATATAATCCTACGTGAAATTTCTGTATTAATTATTGAAAATAAAAGATATTGAAAAGAATGTACAGGTTAGATATTTCACAGACAATATTTACTAATTACAATTTCAAAAACTATATGTTTAAATTTACACATTAAATTCAACAGATTAAACATGAAATTTACAATTGTCCCTATAGCACCTCTCTGACACTGTTCAAGTTCGAATTAGTTTACGTTATTTTGGAAAGTTCAAGTTATAAGGCTTCAGACATTAGAGTGCTGCATGAAAAATTGTGACAGTTCAGAGAAAAAGGAGTTACACAGACTCACCCAATGTTCCTGTATTGAGTTACCTGATGACCTTATGAAGATGCCTTCCAAGTGGGATCAGCTATGAGCACCTGAGACAGGTTCACAGACTCCAATTTGGTTGGTAGACTTATTGCTCCAATATTAGGAAACCATTTGACAACTATATCGATGTTCTGAATTTGCTTGACGGAAACTTTGCAAATCGCAATTTAAAACGTGAACTGGCCCAAGTAAAGGTCACTGCCAATTGACTTAAATTGCGGTAATAACCAAGAGGTCTTTCTGATTAAGGCAAGAAATCAACAGGTCGGAACAAGGAACCACAACTAAACTCGCGTTTTTATGCTGAATACGATGTTAATTTAAATTCGAAAATCGTTTAAATCACTTTAAACAATCACTGACAATAATCATCAGGTAGTACAGATAACAGAAAGGATTTTATCACCCCCTTTTAACATAGTTTAATAGCCACCGAAACTAAGGGGTGTTCACTCGACGAACGCTCGGCAGCGACTCCTTGCTAATGTGACGAGTTCTGCAATTCCTAACTGCTGCATGCAAAAGTTGTTACCGTGACCGTTGGTGGCTGTGCGCGAGCTCTCTCTAGCCTACATTCTTCGAATGACATAAAACGAGACCTCCAATCGGTTGCGAAGTCACGACGTCTTGTATGCACACCTCCACAATAATGGACTCGTCCGCTCGTTTGGTAACCGATTTTCTATATTTCATCATAATTACGTCACCTTCTGTTATTTACCTAGAATCTCAGGACAATAGAGATATTCACTTTCCCCAACAAAAATGGAACGTTCTTCAATATTTAGATTTCGACGTATATTATAGGGAATTCAGTACGGTTCTTACGATACAGAATTTCTTTGCGAATTTTCACCAAAATTATTTTGAAACCTAAAACTTGAAATATTTATTATAGGGTTTTTGGTATTATTTAGATACTTGGGGGCTTTCTAAGTGTATTTTGAACCAGTAATGATTCCAGATAAGAAGTGAATCGTTACTATATATATATATATATATATATATATATATATATATATATATATATATATATATATATATATATATATAACTATATCACACCGATAACTCAAAAAAAACAGTGGTCCGATTTTGATAAAATTTGGCACGTACCCTCCTTTTGTAAGTGGCTTGGATAAGTTCGTTAGCCAGTTTTTCCGGGAAAATTTTCTTTCTAAAAAAAAACCCAAATTCAGTAGTTAGGTTTAGGGTATAAAGAGTAAACTATACACCAAATTTTAGATTTTTATGTTACAAGAAAAATAAGTTATAATAAAATATTTCGTGCCAGATCATTTCTATGAAAATTCACTACCATAACGCACTTGCTGCGTCCAGACTTTTTTTAGTTTCCAGGAATTCTGTTTTGAGTTGTTATTTTGTTAAAGGTTTTAATGAGAATATGTATTATATATTTTTTTCTGTGGGCGTTATTATACACCTGCCTATGTAACAGGGAGGCGTAATTATACACCCAGGTGTATATATATAAATATATGTTTGGACGAACTTTATTCTTTTTCTTGATAATGTTTTTTGCGGTAACATTCCCTGTATTTATAGTCCTCATTAACCAATAACTCTTGCGTTACATTTGTTTTCCATTATCTCTACAGATGTGGAAATTGGTACATATTTTCTCTTAGATGGGCGTTACTCCCCTTCTTTACCTCATATCTGGTCTATTGTGGGCAACTCGTTAGTCCGTAAGCACAGTCCCAGCCCAGTACAGCATGTGTCAGGGGTTTTTCAGAAGAGGCTAAGTGATTAATAGGTTCTTATAGTAGGGTACCTCATTAATTCTAATATAGCCCATGGGAACCTTATGCACGAAGCATTCAGTTTGTCATGATTAGGCTAACAGTGACTACATTTCGCTTACACTTCATCTTAACCGTCTTGAATTAACTGCCCCGCATATAGCACGTTGTAGTTCGGAAGTGTCTGTATAGATATTTATTATTATTTTTATTATTATTATTAAATTAGTTTTGATGGCCTTATAATCAAATTTTACAGTATGTCATGCAAAAAGGCTAATGATTGTGCTTTATTTGAACACAATAATAATATTGAAAGGTTTTTTCTTCATATTATGCTGAACTAAATTCATATACTGTCACTTACATTTTTACACAAATTGTTTGTTTGCTACGAGCAATTCCAGAAGAGCGCCGAATAATTAATCCAGGATGCCCACTTGTCTAGAAAACGGGAAAAGTAAGCGAATTTCAGTTATGTTTGAAATTGGTCAGAGAAGTTAGGGAAGTTTTGCAAAATGTTGACAAAAGTCAAGGAAGTTTTATGTTGGTCACAGGATAATAATATATAGGAGGCCAGTATAAGACTTTGGAGAAACTTAATCGAATGAGCGCGTCTTAGGGCCTCTAAAAGCGATAGCGTTAAAGTGGCCGATTTGGTTATAGTTTGGCACGTGTATTTTTAATGTGAATAGCTTGGATGAGTTGGCAAGCTCGATTGGACCAGTTTTTACAGGGAGATTTTTTTTATCTCTGCAAATAATATAACTATACCAATCAAGCTGATATACAAGTTACCTTTATAGAAGCTATAATATGTACCAAATAGCAAATTTCTAGTTTTACGGAAAATGGAGTTATAGACATTAAAAATCATTAGCTCGGGAAGCCAAATCGAGGGTACAAGAGTAAAAGTTGTGCATAAGAAACACAATTCGGGTATTTTTTTTAATAATTAAATAAAAGTTTATCGGGTTAATGACCGAAAAAATTAAACCGTTAAAGTTACGTTTTGTACCAAAAAAAAAAGGCTGAGAAACAAGTCGTATATAGTGGATAGAAGTAATCCATGGCTATATTGCTTGTGATATATAATTGATAAAAATGTCTGACAAGTCTCAAATATAACTGACGCATTTAATAACATCAATATCTCTATGTGAAAACTGGAACCTGTGATGTGCACTGATAAGTACACTTGGAGAACCCAAATCACCATAATGACGGATATCATTTTCAAAACTAAAAAGGTACGAAAGATGCTCTCTTCTCTTAATACCAGGCAAACCTCTGGTCTTGACGAGATCCCAGCAATTGTTCTAAAAAAATGCGCACCAGAACTTGTTCCTGTCCTGACTCGTCTGTTTCAGACATCTTACAATAGAGGCATATTCCCTAGTAACTGTAAAACTGCTCGAGTACAACCCGTCCCCAAGAAAGGATCCAAAGCGCTTCCTAGCAACTACAGGCCTGTCTTTCTCCTTTCAGTCATCTCTAAAGTAACGGAAAAGTATATAAACACCGAATTACTAAGATTTCTTGAAAAACACAGTCTAATCCACGACAGGCAGTATGGATTCCGTCAGCACAGATCAACTGCCGACATCCTTTCCTTTGTCACCCATTCTTGGAACAAGTCTATGGAACTACACGGTGAATCCCAGATTGTCGCTCTAGACATATCCAAAGCATTCGACCAGGTCTGGCACGCAACGCTGCTTAATAAACTTCCGGCCTATGGCCTACCACCAATACTCTGTACCTGGACAGCAAACTTCCTCTCCAGCCGGAGCATTTCTGTTGTTGTGGATGGCCATTCTTCTGAACTATATACAATTAATGCAGGAGTTCCTCAAGGTTCAGCTTTAGCCCCTACTTTGTTTCTTCTCCACATCAATGACCTCCTCTCTAGCACATCCAACCCAGTTCACAGTTACGCGGACGACAGCACCCTCCACTCAAATATACAATATTCTAAGCCTGTCTCTTTGGCCCAATTAGATGAGGATCGCAGACACATGGAGGGTTCTGTCTCCGTGGATCTCCAAAAAATATTAGACTGGGGAAGTAGAAATCTTCTACAATTCAACCCCACCAAATATCAGTCTTGCTTTCTTTCTTATAAAAGATACACCAGCCCTAGAACCATCACAATTAACAACCAAGTTATTCAAAGTAATGAGCCTTTTTCACTTGTTGGCATTTCTGTGGATCGAAATCTCAATTGGCACCAACATGTCTCATCAATTGCAGAAGCGGGTGCTAAGAAATTAGGTTTCCTCTTCCGGGCTCGCAAATACTTTTTACCAGCTAATCTCTATACCTTATATACTACACAAATAAAGCCAAACCTCGAATACTGCTCCCACATCTGGGGTGCTGCTGCCGCTTCTACACTCGCTATCCTGGGCTCCATTCAGAAGAGAGCTATACATTTCATTGGTGACCCTACCCTCACCCAAAGGCTGCCATCCCTTGCCCACCGACGTGCCGTTGGTGACCTCTCTTTTATAGATATCTGCACAGGCAGTGCTCAGATGAGCTTGCTTCCATAGTTCCTCCACCTGCTGCCCCCAACAGATCTACCAGGGGAACAGAGCGAACGCACCCCTTTACTGTCCAGGTCACCAGACATAGAACATCTTGTTATGCCCGCTCTTTTGTCCCGAGGACTTTCAAGTTGTGGAATTCCTTGCCGGTGCATGTTTTTCCTTCTCCTCCGAACCTCCAAACCTTCAATTCCAGAATTAACAAGTTGCCTCTTTCCTCCTTGTCGACACCCACGGTACGATAGTATTTAGGCTGTATGCCCTCGTGGTGTGTTGTTGACATAAATAAAAAACACACAACACATATTTTAAAGACCTTACGATCGTTTCACTGACCACGTCAGCGTCATCAGGGGATGCAAAATTCGAACAAGAGTTTTTCATGCTCTGGTGACGCTAACGTGGTCAGTGAAACAATCGTAAGGTCTTTAAAATATGTGTTGTGGTGATTTGGGTTCTCCAAGTGTACCTAACATCAATATATCTTGTTATCTCCAAAGCATTTCACCGGAAAACAAAACACCATGAGGCGTTTACATATTTTGTCGTCGACGATAATTATTTGAAACCTATATAACTAAGCATGTGCATTTTGAAACAGACTGCAATATAATTTATTTAGATGGGATAGTTAACAAATATCAGTTGTTGAATCGAAAGTATTGTAATAAGCCTATCTAAAAACAATATTGTTAACATGTTAAATGTTTGTTATCTTGTCTGTGCGTTACAAGAGAGTAATAATTCTAATTTCCAACGGAAATATATAGTAATTACATTGCTGTATTCAATTATCGGTAATGTGATCTGTAATTACTATTGATTTCACTTTCATACGAATCAATAAATCCTTTTTTCTGCTTTTTGTTCCGTACGCTCTAATTTCGTGTACAACTGTCTGCTTAAACTTTCCTACCTTAGCATCAAGGAAAAGTCAATACTAATGTGTTACCAAAAGTGGTATAGTAATCAATATGTGTAAACATGTGTTGCTAGTAGATACGTACCTTACTTTTTGGCAACACAATGTCTTATCCACGCACGCGTTCTTTACAAATTTCTTTAAAAGTCACCATTGCAAAAGCAAGGCAGTACCTTTATTGTAAAATTTTCAGGAAAAGCTAAAATTATGTTAATTTTAAGAAAAGACTATTTTTCAGTATCTGTGTAAACATTCTTTTGTAGTTCATAACAGAATACATAAATACATGGTTTAGACAAATTTCATTTTTTTATTAGTGAATTTTCTTTTTAAAAAAATCACTAATGAGGAGATCTCGACCTTCAAATTTTGGAAAATTGTCTTCGATTGAGCGCAAACTAGGCCCCCTAAAACCCATATCCGGGGTTAGTTTGAATTTTTATATGTCTATATATACATGTGTGTGTGTATCTGTTTGTGTTTATGTTACACGAGTTTATATCATAAAAAGTTAACCATGTACCAAAATTTAGATCTCTATGGGTACGGTAGAGAAAAAGTCGCAAAAAGTGTGTTTTACAAAGCCTTAAGTTTCAGCTTCAACCGTCATTGTCCTTCATTTTACTAAAATATTTCCAGAAAATATTTCAAATAGACCCTTTCTCTGATCCTTTGACAGTAGTTTTAGCTTGAGTTTATGGTTCATTACTTATATACATATATTATTTTTAGCGAAGTTTCGTAGAACAAATTTGCCATTGATAAGACCGCGACTTTTGACATTTGAAAAGATATATTCAAATGAGCGTGACTAGGCCCCCTAGAACCAATATCCGGGGTTAGTTTCAGCTTCTGTCCGTCTACATATATACAAGGTGACTATTTCTGCGATAACGCTCAAAATACCCGTTATTATAAAAGATTCGAGAAAAAACTGTATACATTAATTATAGGCTGTCTCGAATTAAAATAATAACCGAACAAATTATGTGATTATTTAGCGAATTTGAATATTTAAATTAATTTCGGTCCGAAAATGTAGCAAATAATTAATTTAATAGGATTTAATAGGATTTAATAGGATTATCTATGTTTACATGTGCATAAAAAATAAAATTTTCCAGAGGTGACGCTTAAAAAATGCGTATTTATTTAGTACATGAGGAAGGGGCATATTCTGCTGATCAAATGCTAACGACTCAGTTTTATATCACTGTAGCCTCTGCACTTTCTTATTTTAGTTTTGTGTAGCTTTCTTCAGTTAGCTTTCTTTTCACGTACAATTTTCTTCAAGTTTGTATTGATCTTTTTTCTGAAGAAATGAGATTGTTAGGTATATAACATGTGTGTCGAGTGTCAGAACGTGGTTTTACAAAAGAGCGTATATAATTTGCCATGAAATGTTGGCAGAAATAATCATAGGTAACTTGTAACTCTGTGTGTGTGTGTGTGTGTGTGTGTGTGTGTGTGTGTGTGTGTGTGTGTGTGTGTGTGTGTGTGTGTGTGTGTGTGTGTGTGTGTGTGTGTGTGTGTGTGTGTGTGTGTGTGTGTGTGTGTGTGTGTGTGTGTGTGTGTGTGTGTGTGTGTGTGTGTGTGTGTGTGTGTGTGTGTGTGTGTGTGTGTGTGTGTGTGTGTGTGTGTGTGTGTGTGTGTGTGTGTGTGTGTGTGTGTGTGTGTGTGTGTGTGTGTGTGTGTGTGTGTGTGTGTGTGTGTGTGTGTGTGTGTGTGTGTGTGTGTGTGTGTGTGTGTGTGTGTGTGTGTGTGTGTGTGTGTGTGTGTGTGTGTGTGTGTGTGTGTGTGTGTGTGTGTGTGTGTGTGTGTGTGTGTGTGTGTGTGTGTGTGTGTGTGTGTGTGTGTGTGTGTGTGTGTGTGTGTGTGTGTGTGTGTGTGTGTGTGTGTGTGTGTGTGTGTGTGTGTGTGTGTGTGTGTGTGTGTGTGTGTGTGTGTGTGTGTGTGTGTGTGTGTGTGTGTGTGTGTGTGTGTGTGTGTGTGTGTGTGTGTGTGTGTGTGTGTGTGTGTGTGTGTGTGTGTGTGTGTGTGTGTGTGTGTGTGTGTGTGTGTGTGTGTGTGTGTGTGTGTGTGTGTGTGTGTGTGTGTGTGTGTGTGTGTGTGTGTGTGTGTGTGTGTGTGTGTGTGTGTGTGTGTGTGTGTGTGTGTGTGTGTGTGTGTGTGTGTGTGTGTGTGTGTGTGTGTGTGTGTGTGTGTGTGTGTGTGTGTGTGTGTGTGTGTGTGTGTGTGTGTGTGTGTGTGTGTGTGTGTGTGTGTGTGTGTGTGTGTGTGTGTGTGTGTGTGTGTGTGTGTGTGTGTGTGTGTGTGTGTGTGTGTGTGTGTGTGTGTGTGTGTGTGTGTGTGTGTGTGTGTGTGTGTGTGTGTGTGTGTGTGTGTGTGTGTGTGTGTGTGTGTGTGTGTGTGTGTGTGTGTGTGTGTGTGTGTGTGTGTGTGTGTGTGTGTGTGTGTGTGTGTGTGTGTGTGTGTGTGTGTGTGTGTGTGTGTGTGTGTGTGTGTGTGTGTGTGGTGTGTGTGTGTGTGTGTGTGTGTGTGTGTGTGTGTGTGTGTGTGTGTGTGTGTGTGTGTGTGTGTGTGTGTGTGTGTGTGTGTGTGTGTGTGTGTGTGTGTGTGTGTGTGTGTGTGTGTGTGTGTGTGTGTGTGTGTGTGTGTGTGTGTGTGTGTGTGTGTGTGTGTGTGTGTGTGTGTGTGTGTGTGTGTGTGTGTGTGTGTGTGTGTGTGTGTGTGTGTGTGTGTGTGTGTGTGTGTGTGTGTGTGTGTGTGTGTGTGTGTGTGTGTGTGTGTGTGTGTGTGTGTGTGTGTGTGTGTGTGTGTGTGTGTGTGTGTGTGTGTGTGTGTGTGTGTGTGTGTGTGTGTGTGTGTGTGTGTGTGTGTGTGTGTGTGTGTGTGTGTGTGTGTGTGTGTGTGTGTGTGTGTGTGTGTGTGTGTGTGTGTGTGTGTGTGTGTGTGTGTGTGTGTGTGTGTGGGTGTGTGGTGGGTGGGTGGGTGGGTGGGTGGGTGGGTGGGTGGGTGGGTGGGTGGGTGGGTGGGTGGGTGCGTGCGTGCGTGCGTGCGTGCGTGCGTGCGTGCGTGCGTGCGTGCGTGCGTGCGTGCGTGCGTGCGTGCGTGCGTGCGAGTGCGTGCGAGTGCGTGCGTGTGGGTGCGTGCGTGCGTGCGTGAGGGTGCGTGCGTGCGTGCGTGCGTGCGTGTGTGTGTGTGTGTGTGTCACACACCTATAACAAAAAATAATGGGCCGATTTTGATCTAATTTGGTAAGTACCTTCCTTTTGCAAGTGGCTTGATCATTAGCCAGGAAAATCGCCACAAGTTTTCCCGGAAAAGTTTTATATCTCCGGGAATAGCTAAGTAAGGGCAACCAAATTTGGTACGCGTGTTTGCATTATAAAAAGTGAACCATGTACCAAAATGTAAATCTGTAAGTTGAAACACAAAAAGCTTTGCATTTAAAGAAAAAAATTGGGGTTTTCCCCAAATAGTCAAAGTAGAGATTTGAAACGTCAAAATTGGCAACATTTAGGCAAAGAACCTGAAACAAATACGGGTTATGTAAAGAAAATGTTGCAAGAAGAGTGTTCTACAAAGCCTTGTGTTTCAGCTTCCACCCTCATTAAATAAAACGTAAGGGTCTATTTGAAATGAATTTTCTGGAAATATTTTAGTAAAATGAAGGTCAATGAGGGTCCCTCATTGACCTTCATTTTACTAAAATATTTCCAGAAACTTCATTTCAAATAGAGCCTTTCTCTGATGCTTTGGCAGTAGTTTTAGTTAAGTTTATAGTTTATTGTTTTATAATTTGTAGCTAGTTTTCATAGAAAAAATTCGTCAATGAGGAGACCGCAACTTTTGAATTTTAAAAAGATTTCTTCAAATGAGTGCAAACTATGCCCACTATAATTCATATCCGGGTTTAGTTTCAGTTTTTATCTGTTTACCTATACGCATTTCTACGGTAAAGGTCAATATGATTGTTATTATGCAAGATACGAGAAAAAACTGTGTACGTTAATTATAGAGTGTCTTGAGCTGCATCTTATAAAATTACTTTGACATTCATATGGTGGCCCATAAGTCGTTGGTGATACCTACAATTTTTTTCCGAACATTCCTTATATTATTGCATTTTTTTGCATTTTTCATCGAAATATGATGCCTGTTTGTAGAAAAAATCGAGACGCAGTAAGTGCGTTTTGGAAACGAATTTTCATTAAATGCTTCAAATTTCAATAATTCAATTTGCTATTAACCTAAGGTTAGTTGGCTAGGAAACTAGTTTTCTCGGAAACACTTCAAGTTTGTTTTTGGCAAAGTTTTGTACATTTTCAAATAAGTTATTTTGACAAAATATAGTACATTGTTTCTACTATATGGGTTATACCGGTAACCAAATTGATGTCTGCTTGCATTAAAAACATATTTGCTATTAAAAATATTTTTATGAAGATTCACTTTCATAACGCACTTGCTGCGTACAGACTTTTTTTCTCGCAGCCTGCCGTCACTTCTGTATCCACTCTCGATAGAACACTGTGAGATGTATGACAAAGTTGCCATCTCGGTGCGGAACCAAATAGTATGTTGTCACGACAGCTCAAATTAACACAAAATGTTATAAATAGAGACGGTATACAACCACCTAGCAATTTTGTAAATTGTCAGCCCTGGCCCATTTTCTTTCCTAAAAGGGACAATGTATGTAAGGCTAGATGTATTCTCACCATAATGAGAAAGGCAGACCGGATTCTCTCTCACTAGAGCTCGTCAGTGCGCTATACTAATTACAGCGAGAACACCTATAAAGTAATACGGCTATGGTAGCCAGCCTACTAGAACATTGTGAGATGTACGACAGGGTCGCCATCTCGGTGCAGAACCAGGTAGTATGTACTAGGTAATTAGTATAGCGCACTGACGAGCTCAAATGAGAGCGAAACCCGTCTGTTTCACTATTAACTGATAATGACAACGCACAGGCGAAATATCTGCTACTAACTAATGAAAACTACTGAGATAGACACGTATAAATCGGGAAGGTGGTGCGTCAAAGCGGCATAAACGTTAACCAACTTCATGCAAAAACGATGCAGCTCTGAAGCAGCCTCGTTTTGGCACAAGATTTGCGAAGGGGATATAAATATGATCCCTATGACTTCATAACAAATCAAGGGACCTATCTCGTTCCAGCGCCAATCGATAAAGCATCCTTTGCTTCTATATTTTGTTACAAAAGCGTCATTCGTATAAAATCGGATCTACCCCTGCACTGGGGTCTATTTGTAACAAATCATTGACTTAAAAGTAGTAGTTTATTTAATCTAAGGGTGTGTTACTTCACATTCAAACAAAATATTTTTGGCGTATCTTATCGGTGAGGTCGACGGTTTTCATCGCCGGTTCCTACTTCTACTGTTTGTGTCACATAGTGTTCCGCTCTAAGCATTAAAGTAACTTAAGTCGCTGTACTCTCCGGAGATGGCGATTCTGTGTATCTCACTGCTCACTGCTTCGTTGTAGAGCTCGCTGCTCATAGAAGCTTAGCAGCCAGGAATATGGTGTTTTACTGCCGCTGATACGACACACTGGTGAAACCTCATAATGTCACAACAGATCATGATCTTCAGGCACGACTGTACACCTGGACTAATCATTTAATTACGTGTTACCACTATAAACAGGTCCAAGTATCTGTGAGGCCGATGATTTCCACCAGCGGTTCTTACGTTTCTTATGCCACATTGTGTTTCGCTCAACTAGGTAGTATAGGAACTCAACTTGCGGTACTCCCCAGAGATGGCACTACGGCTGTCTCGCTTCATTCATAATCTAACGGGGATTTTCCTTGCCGTCGTAACCATGATTGTCTCCAGCAGCTCTTCTCATTTTATTGTAGCTTCCGCAATTCGACAATCGGACCAGGGTTTCAAGAAGTTACCTTCTAATCTACCTGTTCCATTTTTCCTGGCATGCGTCCTTTAGCTAATGTTTCCAGAAAGTTTTCATGTTCAGTAACTTTTGCCGTTCTCTGCTCAATTTCTTCAGCAAGCATGTTTCTTCTCTCACCTTTTCTAGCACACTTTTATTCGTCTTTCTATCGGTGTACCTTGTCTTTGTCATTTTTCTCCATGTCCACATTGCCAAAGCTCTTCGTGGCCTGATTATTATTTTAGAACTATTAATGTATGTTCACATGAACATATATATATATATATATATATATATATATATATATATATATATATATATATATATATATATATATATATATATATATATATATCCTTATTACACTTTAGCTGTCAATATACGACAGATGTGTTTGTCAAAAGCTACATACAAAAAAGTCAACTATACAAAAAACCACAAAATATAAGCTCTTACGGAGTAGGTATTCATCAACCGAATAAAAACAGTTATCAGTCAAAAAAAGTTTGAGCTGATTCCTAAACCGCCACCGCTAGATTATTTATCTCAGAGCACGAGGCAGGTGGTTTTACAACTTTGTGGCAGCATAATATGGCGGGTGCTCGTAAGGCGATCGATGTCTAGCTATGTAAACGGGATATCTATCCCTTATGTGATACTAATCCGATTTGAAGTTATAATTCAACAGTTCAGGATGAAACCTCACAAAAATTACAGCTCTATAGATGTATATACAAGGAGTTTCCAAGGTGTGATAATCAATAAAGTATGGCCGATAGGTATCCCTTGTGTGATATCAAATATTTATCTAATAATTTTTCTTTGAATTATAAATACTTGTTCTAATTTGAAGTACATCCCCGTTCAAGTATGTTATAGGAGAACACTGATTGCACAAGTTAGTGGTAGATATCAGGCAACGTTTCCACACCAAGATAAAGCATAAAATGAAGCACTCAGCCTTTTTATTCACAACATATATTTGCTGGCTCCAGGCCAAGTCGCCCCTTACCACGGTTCTCAATAGCGATACATAGCGCGCAAGACTCGAACCATGTACGAAACTGTCGGGGGCATCTCTCCTAGTGAAGTGGGCCACAGTAATCTTTTGGAATCCAACAAATTTTTAAGACACCATGCCTCAAAACCCTCAACTGCTTCCAATGCTCGGAATCTGGAGACCCTCTAAATCTGATTTAGAAATCACCACAGACACATCGTCTGCATACAAGATTACGTTATAGTTGTTTAGGTGGTCAGGCAAATCATTTGTGTATGCAGGAAACCGTAAAGGTGAAAAAATTGATACCTGAAGGACACCAAGCATAACCGGATGCTCACCAGAAAGCGCATCATCGATGCGGACGCTCAGAAGCCTTCGCGGAAGATAGAACTCCAGTCAATCCTAAATTGCTTTCCTGATGCCCATGTCCTCGAACTTTTTAAGCAAAAAAACAATGATTAGCAGAGTCAAAAACACGAAAATAATGGCGAGGATCCCCCGGTTCAAATCCAGGTAGTGATTAACATAATATAGAATCATGTATGTAACTGTGGACATGTCACTCCGGAAACCATGTTGATTTGTGTTTAGCAACTTTTCTTTCTCAAAAAAATCCAAGACTCCTGGCAAGACAAGCTTCTCAAAAATCTTACCAATCACTCACATCAGCGAGGTGGGTCCGTAGTTTTCGATAGACATAAGTATAACTATTACAAGTTTTCGGGACGCAGCAAGTGCGTTATGGTTGCGAATTTTTAGTAAATGCTTCAAATTTGTATAACTCAATTTTATATAAACCTAGAAAGTCGAATTTTGGTATGTTGTCAGGTATATATGAGGGCAACATATCAACTGAATTTCATCAAAATAACTTTGTTATTTTGTGATATACGATTTTTTTCTCAGAAAAATCAATTTTTTTAAAGAAAAACTTGTCTGATAGGACGGGCTAACGAACTCGTGTAAGCTATTAATAAAAGAAAGATTCTTGCAGAGTTTCATCAAAATCGGTTAATAACTTTTTGAGTTATCGGTTGGATACACGCACATCTACACGCAAACGCACACAGTATTACTATCGATACCTCTATTGGCTAATTTTTTAAAATAAAAATTCGCTAAAGGATTTGAAAAATTAGTAGTGAAACTGATACCCTAAACGTGATCCTGTACTTGATTTGCATTTCATTTTTTGTTTTTGTTGCCTTTTTTTCTTGACTGAACGTTAGAATGTAAAAAATGTAATGTAATTAATTTTTGAGTATGAGTAGGTACCTGTCATAACTCATAACATAATGTTTTGGGAATTTACATAGAGGTTAAGAAACTTTAGGTATGCGTTGTACTCGTAAATTGAATCACTTGTTAAAGATTTTGACTTCCTGCCAAACTTGATAAATTCCTTTCTCTCAACAAAGTGAGAAAGATAAGTTACCTGATGTTATTTAAAAATTATCTACTTCAAATAAATCACTCATGATTAAATATAGTCACTGCCTGTATAAAATTTGAAGCATTATGGACGTTATTTTATCGGCCGACCAAGTAATATAAAACTTACTGATGAGATATGTTAGTACAAAAAATATGCTTCTTAACAATGAATATTATATTATCTACGAATACAAACAATACATACGAAATTGGGGCGGTCGTAAAAGATCACAGATAATTCATCAAATAATGAATTCGGTGCTTTTAGTGAATTTTCTTAGAAAAAATCAAACCGATAACTCAAAAAATAATGGTCCGATTTTGATAAAGTTTGGTATGTACCTTCCTTTTGTAAATTGCTAGGGTAAGTTTTTTAACCAAGTAAATCGAACCAGGCTTTCTGGGAAAATGTTGGATTTTCTTTCGGAAAAATTTTTTATCTCAAAAAATAGAAAAGCTATGGTAACCAAATTTGGTAGATAAGTTTACCATATTAAAAGAAAACTATATATCAAAATTCATATTTTGATTTTGAAAGGAAAACCAGTTATAAAAAAATATTTGGTGCCAGACCGTTTCTATGAAAATTAACTACCATAACGCACTTGCTGCGTCCAGATTTTTATTTAAAATGTACTTTTTGAACCTATTTGACGAAGTCACGAAGGTGTACGATTGTACTGTAAATGTTTGTCTCGGAAGTCCTTTTAACGTGTTTTGAATGTTTGGCGCGTTATATTTTACAAAGGTGGTGTGCGTGCTACCGTGGATGGTGCAACACACACAGCTGCAAAGCGAATTGCAATATATTTAATTATTTATTTTTATTACCGCATTCGAGTTGTTGTTTCTATAGTGTCTTCAGTGGCGTAGCTAAATCGAACGTGCACCTCGGCGAAATCCGCTTGACGTGCCCTAGACATCTAAAGCTAAACATACATAATATAATATTCTCACTTTTTGACTTTGTGCATCACTATTTTTTTCAAAACTGAGCCGTTGTTTTTAACGATACGTTATTTCAGCTTGAATCCAGAAAACTGCCGATGCAGATAGCCTCTCAGCCTCTCCTAGCTTATCGTGCTTTTCAAATAGTTCTTAATCAGTTTTAACTGTGAGAGGCTTCGCTTACCCACGGCCATTTACAGTACTGTAGATGGCCGTGTCTCAACAAAAGCTGTACTGACCGGAACTGCCAGCATAATTCTGATCGTTATGCAAAGATTTGAATATATTTCTTGTAAATTATTTTCGAGAATTTATCGTATAGGTAAGCTGTTTTACATATATTTTAGGGTTTGGTGAATAGTATCTGAAAATTCATTGATTCTTGTTGCCCTTACTTGGTGAAACTTGTCCATACTACATACAGACTCGGAGACTACTTCTCTGGCTTCACTGTTGGTTTTCATTTTTGTATGTGAAGGACGTAGCCAACGCGTAAGCTAACTGGAGCAAGTGGCCATTACCAATTCAGGAAGTTCTAGGATGTTCTTCAACGTTTCTGTGACTATAGTTTCGCTGCTTGACAGCATTCTCAGACAGATTAAAATTGAATTAGTACGAAATCATGACAACTACAAATAACCATCTGTTGCTATGTTATGATATGATGTTTTGATCAAAAAAAATTTCAAATTGAAAATAAAATGAAACACAGATGACAGATGAGGCTTTCAAAATGCCTATATGATGTATGTGAATATTTAACATAAAAATAGAACTAGCATATAATAACTATGATAACAGTTACAACAATAAAATAACTAAACAATAACAGTATAAAAGTAGTCTCTATACAACGAAAATATCGACATACATCAACTCATTATCTTATTAGAACTTCTTTGAAAGAATAGTTAAATTTATTTTCTCTGACTTATTTAATTTAATTAGAAAGAAGGAGCAAGTGCGTTCTGGTAGTGAATTTTCATTAAAATGTTTTAAATGGCAAATATGTGTTTTTTTAAAGCCAGCAGGCATCAAATTTGGTTACCAGTATGACCTATATAGTATAAACACTGTACCATATATCATCAAAATAACTTCATGTTTGAATATGTACAAAAATGTTTCGTTAAAATGTTTCCGAAAAAACTAGTTTTCTGGCCAACGAACCTTATAGGTTAATAGCAAATTGAGCTATTCAAATTTAAAGCATTTAATAAAAATTCGCTACCATAACGCCTTGCTGCGTCCCGAATTTCTTTTCTTACGAATATGCATTATCATTACGTGGTGGAAATTCGATACATTAAAGGTCAGCTCAGCACTTACACGGACCGAGGAATCTGCCTATCTAATTAAAACAAAGCATTGTTTAATCTATTTGGACTGAGCAGATTTTAATAAAAATTTGCTACCATAACGCACTTGCTGCGTCCCGAATTTCTTTTCTTACAAACATGCAAGTCGAAATTCGATACATTAAAGGTCAGCTCAGAGCTGGTTCGGACCGGGGCAATCCGAATGTCTAATTAAAACAAAGCATTGTTTAATCTATTTGGACTGAGCAGATTTATTTTAATAAAAATTCTCTACCATAATGCACTTGCTGCGTCTCGAATTTCTCTTTTTACAAACATGCATTATAATTAACGTGGTCAAAATTACATACATTAAAAGTCATAAACATATAAAGTCTGAAACCGACCTCGGATTCGGGTTCCAGGGGTCATAAATAGCGCTCAATTTGTAGCAATTTTTTCAAAATTCAAAAGTCGCGAAAAAATTTTTACTGATATAGTAGAAACCTTAGGTGAACAATGTCCTCCGTATGCTACCAAGATGAGCACCGCTCTGGAAAAACATTTATGTGACCACTCAAAAACTGTGCATGAATTGATATTAGAAGATCGACAAATTGGGCTGAAACGTATAGCGGAAACATTGTCCATTTTGTTTAAACGTGTGGTTCACATTATTCGTCACTACTTGACTTTCGGTAAAATGAATTTTGATATAATTTAACACTGATCAGAAGCGCCATCGTTCGGTAAGGTCGAAATAAATGTGCCAGCGCTTTGAAGAAGATTTCTCGAACTTCTTGGGCGGTCTTGTCACTATCGAAGACACATAGGTTTATCACTATGATCCAGAGATTAAAGAGCAATAGAAAGAGTAAAAGCATTCAGCTGGCAAGGTTCTTGCTTCAGTTTTCTGGAACAAGACAGAATTGTTTAGGGAGCATACTTCAGTAGGTTGCCGACTAAATTACGCCAGGAAATTGTGGGAAACTGCGACGGAAAACTGGCCAAAGTGTGCTCTTTTTGCAAGACAACGCCCCTGCCCACCATTATTTGATTGCATTGTAAACAATTGATAAAATCCGTTTTGAATTGCTTGACCACCAGCCCATTCTCTAAGTTAGGCACCATCGGGCTATTATTTGTTGTGTAGAAATCTCGGAAAACATTTGAAAGGTAAACGATTTTCAAAAAACAACGTTGAGGGGTGGTTTGAAGACTAAGATAAATATTCTTTAAGGGTTCAGAATTGCTTTTTTAAACGTTCTGCTGAATGTCGAAGTCTTAGAGGATATTATGTTGAATAATTAAAATTTGTTTTAAAAAACTATTGCGTTTTCTATTGTACAGTATTTGGCAAATTAATGAAGTCGTGGACAAATTTTATAGTAAAATGGTTTACTACTTAAAAAATAATAGTTTTGTTAAATTGTACAATTGCCACTGTATTCACTAAGTGGGGACTTGAAGCTGTGACGAGCACTGATAAGTACACTTGGAGAACCCAATCACCACAACACATCTTTTTAAAAAACTGGCGATCGTTTCATTAACAAAGAGCGTCTTCAGATGATGAGAAATTCTTAACTACTTACAACTAAACATCACCTTTTATCCTACTTAAAGAGCGACAAAGACAGGGACGAACTCCCCAGGCAAATAAAGAGAGAGAGGGGTGGTTGCCCATTGCCGTGCCTTAAGTTTGTTCAAAAAAAGTCATTGTTAAATTGAAAGATATTTTGTTTTATACATAGGTTTGTTAAAGTTAAATATTCTTTGCACACCTCTTCACTTATGTTGTTCAATTTCAACAATTGTTCTAAATCCCGCAGCGTTCGTTTTGTGGTAACTTATTTAGAACAATTGTTGAAATTGAACAACATACGTGAAGAGGTGTGAAAAGAATATTTAACTTTAACAAACCTTTGTATAAAACAAAATATGTTTCAATTTAACAGTGAGTTTTTCTCACAAACCCAAGGCACGGGCAACCTTCTCTCTCCATTCATTGCGGGCCTTTTCCTGAGTAGATTTAAAATCGATTTAGAAAATTAAAGTGAGAATTTTCCTAGAGTGTGCTTTCGTTATGCGGACGATATTTTTTGCAGTATTTAACACAAATATATGCAAAGTAGATGAGTTTATTCATAGACTCAACTGTCAATTTAATTCAATAAAATTCAGCCACGATTTGAAAGTTAACAGTAAATTTCCTTTTCCAGATGTACTAGTTATTAAAAATAATGACTTATAATTTCGATGTCCACAGGAAGGAAACTACGACGATAAGTTACATTTCAAATGACTCGCATCATAGGTTTACACAAAAAATTGCGAGTTTCAATTTATTAGTAAATAGATTAATAAAATTTCCCTCAAGTAAAAGTAGATATAGGTGAGAAGTAGACTAGATTAAAAACGTAGATACACATAACGGATATTCGGATTGCTTCCTGGAAAAATTAATTAATAGACACAGAACAAAGAAAATGCTCGGAATCAACGACATTCTGGAAAGATGAAATAGAAAAAAAAGTTTGTTTGTCTACCATTTGAACCGCCACAAGGGGTCTCGAGAGCATTTTTAAGAAAGCTGAGCTGCATCTAACTTTTTAGACCAAAAATCATTAAAAAATTTCGTTAGGTAATACGAAAGACAAAGATACGAAAGATAAAGATAAAGCCATTAAAAAGTCGGGTATCTATAAAATAAGTTGTAATGGTTGTAATCTTAAATACGTTGGGCAGACTAAAATAACCATTGAAACCATCTTCAAGGAGCATCTGGCATAGCTACGATACGGTACTGTAGACAAGTCCATACATGGCGCAACATATTTGGGGTAATAATCACCGCATAGATAAAGAGAATCTAAAACTTATCAAAAATGTTAGACAACCAGCAAAGTTAGATGCGTACGAAAGTATTTATATTTCCAACGCAATACAAAAAAAAAGTTCTTTAAACCGAGGTTTGCCAGTGATTCATAGCCCTTTGTTTACACTCTATCTTTGTCATACAAGATATTCCGAAACTCAGCAGATAAAGTTATAACGGAAGTTCAAAAGCGTCGTCCGGCAACAGTAAACCTCCTTTTCTAGGTGTACTAGTTATAAAAAATAATGACTTTCTTGAATTCGATGTCTACAGGTAGGAAACTAACACGCTGTTACATTCCAAATGACTCGCATCATAAGTTTACACAATAAACGGCGAGTTTAAATTTCTTAGTAAATAGATAAATTAGAAAACGTGGCTAAAGATATTCGAATTGGTTAGTGTAAAAATTAATTAATAAGCACAGAACAAAGAATATGGTTTCTGAATCCACGACATTCAGGAAAGATGAAATAGAGAAAAAGTTTGTTTACCTACCATTTTAACCGTGAATCACAAGGGGTCTTGAGAGCATTTTTAAGAAAGCTGTTTAGCAGGTAACTTTTCCAAAAAAAAAAAGAACATTTAAAAAATTTGTTAGGTAATACGAAAGATAAGGATAAAGCCACTGGGTGGGTATCTATGGGATAAGTTGTAAGGCTTGTGACATAAATCTTCACCCTACCAATTGCTGTGCAGACTAGTTCAAGGCACAGTGATTTTGGAATGGGTGGAGTAGAAATCTATGGGATAAGTTGTAAGGCTTGTGACATAAATCTTCACCCTACCAATTGCTGTCCAGACTAGTTCAAGGCACAGTGATTTTGGAATGGGTGGAGTAGAAAAGATAAAGGGCATGCACAATAAGCCAAAGGCAGCGGTGCTATCGGGGCGGCAAAGACGCGGACGAACCCTGAGTGAGAAAAATCGGCTTTTCATCTTAAATACGTTGGGCAGACTAAAAGACCCATTAGAACCAGATTCAAGGAGCATTGGGCACAGCTGAGATACGCTAGTGTAGACAAGTCATGCATGGCACAACATATTTCGGATAATAATCACCACATAGATAAAGAGAACCTGAAGCCTATCAAATATGTTAGACAACCAGCGAAGTTAGATGCGTACCAAAGTATTTATATTTCTAACGCAACAAAAAATAAAAGTTCCTTCAACCGAGCTTCGCTATTGATTTATAGCCCTTTGTTTACCCTCTCCCTTTGACATAGAAGATATTCCGAAATTTGGCGGGCAAAGTTATAACGGAAGTTTAAAAGTCTCGTCCAGCCAATAAAATACAATACACAAAAACATGTTTTTACGTAGCATAAAAGGTGATGTTTAGTTGTAAGTAGTTTAGAATTTTCCATTCTCTGATGGCGCTAACTTTGTTAGTGAAACGATCGCTAGGCCTTTACAAAGATGTGTTGTGGTGATCTAGGTTCTCCAAGTGTACTTACCACTGCATTAATGAATAGAAAATATGTCTCCTTTTGGCGTCAATAACTGCTTTTACTCGTTTTGGCATCAACACAAGTTTCTGGCAGTTTTCAGGGATTCGCTCTTCTCAATACCACACCTAACTGGCAGCTTTTATCATCCTCGTTGTTGTATTACGGTTGATTATGCAGTTTAGCCTTTCAAATGCTGCATAGGTTCTCTATAGGGTTTAGATTGGGTGAATATCCAGGCCAGTCTAGACCTGTTATCCTCTTAAGCTGGAAATATTTCAGCGTACCCTTCGATTTGTGACTATTCTATGTACATATTCCAGACAATATAAGGCCCCCTGCGCAACATTCTTAAATAATTAGTTGTGGCAGTGTCATTAGTGTTATTGTCATGGGTATTATCATGCGGATTTGCAAAAGCTTAACAGTGAATATCAAGTATTCCATCTAACAAGGAACATCAACAAAGATCAAACATCGAACTACTTATGAGACGGAAGCATTTTGACAACGTTTTCATGGCAAGTGTTTTTTAAATTTTAACTGTCAGTGCAGCTCAAATAATTGGATAATCACTGATTAATATTATGTTATTGTTCAGTCCGTTATTGTCTGTATTTAATTATTATCATTCTTAAAGGTTTCAGTTAAGTTTAATCATGCCACATCAGTATAATAGTGAAGATTATGCAAATATTATTTTTGTATATGATTGCTACAAAACAGGTGTACCAACGGCATTTTCTCAGTTGTCGTGTTCTCAATCATCAAATATTTGTGAACATTTACAGATACGCCAGAGAACATGGTTGGTTTCCCACTCAAAAACCACATGAAAAAAAACCATTTTCGAAATGGTGGAAAGTGCTCTATATACGAATACAAGGAGAATTGGTTTTGCCTTGGAAATTTCCCAAACCAATGCCTGGAAAACTTCAAACAGACAATTTCTATCCATTTTACCCCTATGCATAAAATTGCAGTAACTGGAGGCTGGCGATCTAGCTATCCGAGTTACATTCTGTCGTTGGATTTTAGATAACCGAACAGTTTTGTACCAGACTATATTCACATTTAAATAAAAAGCCTGGACGCAGTGCGTTATGGTAGTGAATTTTCATAGAAATGATCTGGCACAAAATATTTTTTATAACTTTTTTTCTTGTAACATAGAAATCTACATTTTGGTGTAGAGTGTATCTTTTGTATCGTAAACCTACCTACCGAATTTGGTTATCATAGCTTTTTTATTTTTTGAGATAAAATTTTTTTCGAATGAAAACTCAAAAATTTCCCGGAAAACCTCGTCTGATTTCCCTGACTAACAAACTTATCGAAGCCATTTACAAAAGGAAGGTACATGCAAAATTTTATCAAAATCGTCCCATTATTTTTTGTATTATCGGCGTGACACACACACACACACCATCACACACACACACACACACACACACACACACACACACACACACACACACACACACACACACACACACACACACACACACACACACACACACACACACACACACACACACACACACGCGCGCGGAGATATATATATATATATATATATATATATATATATATATATATATATATATATATATATATATATATATATATATATATATATATATATATATATATATATATATATATATATATATATATATTAAACATATAAAAATTTAAACTGACCCCGGATATGGGTTCTAGGGGTCTTAGTTCGCACCCAATTGCAAAAAAATTTTCAACGTTCAAAAGTCGGGATCCCCCCATTTGTGATTTTTTTCTGCGAAAATTCACTAATATGGAATTTACAGTACGAGAATAGTAATCTGCGGGCGTGCCAGAATGATAATGCTGCTAGAAAAAGGAATTTGCGTCATGAGTTTTCTGTCGATATTTGGGATGTTACTGTGAACAATCGACTGACAGGCCGATAGGTACTCCGATCTACATTGACTGGCGAGGTTCATTTGAATTTTTAGGACATATTTTACCAACTTTACTGGGAAATGGCAACATTCGTTCGATGTATTTCCAACACGATGGAGGTCCACCACATTATTCTTGTCAGGTTGTTTCATTCTTAAATGGTTTCCCACTCAAAAACCACATGAACACCTAACAGGTGGTCCCGGAACGCAGGATCTGGACCTTCTTGATTATTACTTGACTTAGATTTTAAGGCTAAGGTGTACAGCTCTGAAATAAATAGAAGAAATATGTTGTTCAAGGAATAACTGATTGCTGTGAAAACATCGGAATTCTGCAGTTTCATTAAAAAGGCTTTCACACAACTGCACATAAGACGGAGGCAATGTATTTTTTTAAAATATTATCAGTGGTCTATATTTCCTACTCCGAACCTGATTTTAACTTTATGAGTATGATTAACAAAATACATTAATTTTCTGCGTTTAACACAATAATTTGTCTCTTGTGGCTGAATCATGAATATAATAACCCATTAGTTTTTTTGAACGGATGATTTCAAAGTTAACATAAAACAAATTGATCTGAAAACATACATTTTCTTATGAAAACAGAAAAAAATGTGACTACAAAATCTGAAAATTTTAATTCAGTTTTGTCCCAGGTTTTCGATGCTTGCATCAGAAATTTCAAATTGCTATAGGGTGTTATTTTTAAAGAATTAAGAGTCCGATCCTGGATTTCAGAATTTCTCTGAATATGTTTTTAATATGTACGATGGTAGCAACATAACTAAGCATTTGGATTTCAATATACCGAGTCGTTTAAAAGTTATGTCCAAACAAATGTTTTGCGAAAATAACCCCCTGTATTTCAATGACGAGGGCATCAGTCACCAAATGTCATATATATATATATATATATATATATATATATATATATATATATATATATATATATATATATATATATATATATATATATATATATATATATATATATATATGTATGTATGTATGTATGTATGTATGTATGTATGTATGTATGTATGTATGTATGTATTTAAACCATTCTGAATTGCGTAAATGTATACTGTTTGTATATTACATAATTTGTAATAGTTTTATTGTTAATAGTGACAGCTAAAATTGAATATTCACCAGAAATGAGTTCTATGTGTCTAGTTCAGCATTCAATTAGATAATTTTTTTCAAATTCCCACAGCGTTTCCCCAAATACTTGCCGACGTTACTAAATTGTAGTTAATCAACCTGGGATTTGGCTAGTTCCTGGATGGTTGATCGGTTTGGTATTTCGTCTGTATCTAGTGAAATTCATAGTGAGCAAACTCCTATAAAAACCTTAGTAGTAAAGGAAAAGGGTAAAAAAATACTTAAATAAGTCTTACAGTCGTGATTTTTTTTCTGCGAATATAACTAAAATGTACACTTTGACAAACTAATATCTAAGTATGTAATAACGTTTCAGCACCTTTGATAAGATAATGATAATTTGGCCTGTCGGACTAGATAATAATAATTGTTTAAAGCACTGATAAAACTAATTAAAATGTTTGTTTACTGTCAAATGTTTACAGGTAAAATTTTACATTAACATGTTCGTTTGGCAATAATTTACTAGAGAAGTATGCAGTCTATCAAATAAATATTTTTTAATGTTTATTTTTTTATCAGGTTAGTTAATCGTTTAATGGTTGCTCTACAAAACTTGTTTGCGAACAATTCTATATTTGCAAATATTGGTGGGTAGTTGTTGTTTTCTAGATTTGTTTTTTAATGTCATGAGCAAATTTTACAAGAGAATTCAATTTATTTTTGTATACATACGATTTCACTTATCTACAACCTTTTAAGCCATAGCGATACAAGATAATGTCGAAAAGATATCCCTATTACATCAATTGTTACAACATTGTACTGTAATTATTTACATTTAGTGCACATTATAACACATTACATACTACTGTTCAGCAATGCTATCGTCTTGTAAATACAATACAACAAGCCCTTGAAAGCATACAGTTCCGCCCTGCTTTTTTTCTTGATATCAATCAAGCTTTTCACAAAGTCTGGAACAGAGGCCTCATTTGCAAAGTCAAGAACTATCTTTCGATTCTTTACTACCTTATCTTAAGATCTTATCTGGCAGATCTCTATTTCCAACTTAAGCAGGGCGAAGACATATCCGAAATATTTTCGGTGCAGTCGAGAGTACCACATGGTAGTGTACTCGGTCCTCTTCTTTATTTATTGTTTACTGCTGACACACCAATTACGCTTCAAACAGTGTTGGGAACCTTTGCTGATGGCACAGCCATTCAGTCAGTTAACGATGACCTAGCAACTGCCAGTGAATCCTTACAAAAACATCCTTTATTGCTGCAGACTTGGCTAAACAAGTGGCGAATCAAAATTAATGAGACAAAGTCAGCACACGTAACTTTTACAACGACGTTCTTTTTGTCCTCCTGTTTACATTAACAATACCCAAGTCCCGCAAGCCGATCTAGCCAGATACCTGATACTCTATTTACACAAACGTTTTACTTGGAAACAACACATCTTAGAGGAAAGAAAGGAAATGGACTTGAAGATAAAACAATTGTATTAGTTACTTCGTAGAACATCGCCACGGCCCTTGGAAAACAAGATACTCATGTACACAGCCTTAATCAAACCAATATGGACCTATGGCCTGAAGATATGCGGATCCACAAAGCTATCAAAGATAAATGATATTCAGCGATTCTAGTCCAAAGCCCTTCGCCTCATGACAAACTTACCTTGGTATGTTAGCAACAAAATTGTACACACAGATTTGAACATCGCATTCCTTACCGAAGAAATCTCCCAGATAACTCACACACATCGACAAAAACTCTATGCACATTCTAATGAAGCCATAAGACTGCTTGTAAATCAAGAGCGTAGCAGGTTAAAACGAAGATGCCCCTCAGATCTATGCATGTAAGGAAGTAAGTGGACAGAACATGTTTACTGGATGGCAACGCTGGGTGTGATTCCTTCACGTCATGTTTATTCTTTTACCTGATTAATTCATAGGACCTAATGTGCAGGTTACTTGTAGTTGTTGTGTACACCCTAAATTTCTGATTGTTAATTTACTTTGTCAATTAAAAGAAAAAAATTATTTCATATATATATATATATATATATATATATATATATATATATATATATATATATATATATATATATATATATATATATATATATATATATATATATATATATATATATTGTAACGATAGTCACCTACTTCTAAATAGTGACGTCATCATAAGTTTTTTAAATAACAACCATATTTTTTCCATGAACCTGCTTACTACTTAAAAGACGATGAAAAAATTTGGTACCTTACATAATACTTTTTTTTTTGAAAAAATAGCATTATTTACTTAAAAAAATGGAAACATAAGTTTAATGGGAAAAAATCATTCAACCAAGGAAAACAAAGTTTTGCGAAAATGTTCAAATTGTTCTCCACCTACCATTTGGCATTGACCGATACGAGTGTAAACACTTTTCACACTGCTCTCCAGAGTGTCAGGACTAGTTTGCTCCATTTCAGCGCGAATTCTTTGCTGTAGCACCTATAAATTATTTGTTCTGTTAAAATAAACTTTAGATTTTAAATAACCCCACAGAAAAATATCCAAAGGAATCTGGTCTAGGGAACCGGGTGGCCACTCATTGCTGCTCAATGCCCCATTCATCTTTCAGGAAATGTGGCATCTAGATATTGACGGAGGTCTACACCAAAGTGAGGAGGCCTCCGTCTTGCTGAAACCAAATATCTGGATGGGGCACATCTGCCTCGTGAGTATTTGGAAAAATTACTGTCAGAGCTGGCACCAAATCCAGTCGCAAGAAATTTAGTGTAAGATTTCCTTCAAAAAAAGTAAAACCGTATGAAACGCCGTCCGATTATTCCCACCTCATTATTTTGAAGAAAACTCGTCCTAAATAAAAACGCTGAGAAACATTTATTATTTCTTATTAAATTTCCGTTTCCATTTTTTAAAGTAAATAATACAATAAAAAAAAATATTGCCAGGTACCAATGTTTTTCAAAATCATTTAAGCAGTAAGCAGGTCCATGGAAAAACAGCAAAAAAATATGGTTGTCGTTTAAAAAAAACTCATGATGACGTCATCATTCAGAAATAGGTGACGTCATAAATGTAATTTTTACGTCACAAGTTCACAACTCAAAAGGTAAAATTAACCTGTATGAGTATTTTTCTTGAAAAAAACACATTTATGAATTATGTTCCAAACTTTATCATCACACTGTATATATATATATATATATATATATATATATATATATATATATATATATATATATATATATATATATATATATATATATATGCGTTTGCCTCGGAAGTCAGCGATTTAAAATAAAACAGGAACAGCCGTTTTTACCAAAATACATTGTAATCATTGTTTTATATAGATTGTGATTCAAACACATTTTGCTGAATTAGTTTCCTTCTCGTTCTCTGCCTCTTTTTCCTCGTCCTGTCCTCGTCTTTCTTTTACATTTTAATGCCGCATTTAATACCTATTTATTAAGTGATCTGAATTGCTACTGAAGAGAATATGTGACAACACACAACTTGTCCTACTCCTTATAAATATTCATTAGGAATTATCGATTTTTACATCAGCCTTCCTTCTGTTTCTAGTTTATGTCAGCAGTAATGCTAATATTGCTAATTCATCCACCTGGGTCCCTTTTAACACGTTACTATTTTTATTTTACGAGGGTCGATCAATAAATACCCGTGTTAGGAATGAGGAGGCAGATTTTTTGTGAATTTTCTTAGAAAAAATTTACTAATGGGGAGATCCCAACTTTTAAGATTTGAAACAACTTCTTTCGGAGAAAAAAATTATCTCAAAAAATAGATAAGCTATGGAAACCAAATTTGGTACATAAGTTTACGATATTAAGAGGAAACTATATAAAAATTTATATTTCTATGTTACAAGAAAAAAAAGTTATAAAAAATATTTGGTGCCAGATCAATTCTATCAAAATTTACTACCATAACGCACTTGCTGTGTCCAGACTTTTTGTCTATTTGTCAACGTAAACTGCATTCGGTCGATACACGTTTCTGCCATTTCTTCAACCCCTCCAAAAGAAAAGCGATTTGTCAGACTCTTCAAAATACGCTTCTGTCTCAGCGATGACAAACTCGTTTGAGCGGAATTTTTTCTCTCCAATCATGTTTTCATTTTGGAGAACAGAAAAAAGTTACAGCAGGCATGTCGGGCGAGTACGGTGGGTGCGGCAGAAATTCTTAGCGCAGTTCATGCAATTGGGCCGCGACAATTCTGGTTGAATATGCTGGTGCATTATCGTTGTAAAACAACACATTTTGCACAAATGAGGCTGTGTCTCCTTAAATGTTTTATCGACTCGGTCCAATAATTCACTATAGTACCGTTATCGTTCTTCCTTTCTGCAAAAATTCCATGGGGATTATTCCTATCGATTCCCAGAAATCGTGCGATGACATTTCGGGCCGATGGAACCGTCTTTGCCTTTTTCGGACAAAATCCATCGTCTTGGCTATCGCTCGGTTTCTGGCGTATAATAATGTATCCAGGTTTCGTTAACGGTGACGACTGGAAGCAAAAACTCCTACAACGTTTGCTTAAAAAGATCCAAACATTGCTTCTACATTGACAGTCGTATTCCCTTGTTGGAGCTTTTGTGACGCCCATCATGCTGATACCTTTCTTGTACTTAACTTATCATGTAAAATGTTGATTTCCGTTCCGTACGACATGCCTACGGCTTCTGCTACTTCGGGCACTTTAGTTCGGCGATCACTCGAGAATCATGTCGTGGACCTTTTGAACGATTTCCTCGGTAACCTCGTATCACGGGAGGTCTGGCTGCTCCCCATAAAAAGCAGATGTGTGACCATGTTTAAATTCGTTGAACCAGTATTCTACAGTTGTCATCGACGGTGAAGGGTCCCGTCCCCATAGACAGCCTCCAACTACGCTTTTAATTCTTCGCATGTTTTTCCATCTAAAAATAAAAGTTAATAACGGATCAATATTGCACTTTTAGCACTTTATGAGATACACGAAACACGTGTGATACAACTGGCTGCCAAATAGAAACAAACCAATCAATCAGACTGAAATTTAGTATGGTGTCGTTTGACAGATTACAATAATGCCATCTTACCTCAGCAAGGCCAATTGTCTTCAAATACGGATACTTAATGATCAACCCTTGTTTTACGTTTGGATTTGATGAAAACGTTGGCGTTGTCTATAAAGCAGAGATAAATGTCATAACCGTCATATCTGTCTCAAAACCTAAAGACAGATAAAGCCTGTTTTTTTTTTCAAGTGTGGTAAGCAAGAAAAAAATCATCTTGAGCAATATGTTAAAGGCATAGCTAATGAGGATTATTGTTTGATAGTCATTACATGTATTTATGCAATATTTCTTTTTATAGTGATCATCATAATAGTCTAAAGGCGATGTTGTTCTGTCACCACAACCAACTTTCTATTTCCAGCATCTATTTCATTGTAGCTTCCGCACTTCATAAACTGGGCAAAATTATGCAGAAGTTTTCTCTTGGTCTACCTCTTTCCTTGTTTCCAAGTATGTGTTCTTCAAATGATGTTGCCAGGAGGTTATTATGCTTAGAATATTGCCCAAAAATGTTGCCTTCCTCCCCTCAATTTTTTCAGCAAGGATCTTACTTCTATGACCTCTTCTAGGACAGTTTTAATCGTCTTTCTACCGGTATATATTGTCTTTGTTATTATTATTTTTCACTGTCCACATTTTAAAGCTTTTATTCTCTTCATGTCTTCCTTACCCAAAGTCCAGCTTTCTACTCCATGTAATATAACTTTACATACTTGATAAATCTCTTCTTTAGGTGCAAGTGAAAATGTTTGTTGGTGGAAAGAGAACTTTGTTTATTAAACGCTTGCTTGTCCCTCGCAATTACCCTTCTTAGTTATTTGATATATTTACCATCGTCCGTAGTAATACATCCAAGGTACGTAAACATTTCCACTTGCTTAAGTTATTGGCCTGTTGACGCATTTTGCTGTCGTATCCCTTTGTTTTCGCCGTATTATTTTTAGTTTAATTCTTGCTAGCTCACCATGGACTACACTCGGTATCATTTGTAATTCTTTTTTTCCCGCTTCTTTTATCAGCGCTATGATATTTAGCGTATCTTATGCAATGTAACCGTTGTACATTTATTTTTATCATCGCTGTTTTCTCCTTTAGCCTATTCATTGTGTATTATATGCATAAATTAAACAAAATGACGATAATGTGCATCGTCGCCGTATACCCTATTTTATTTTAGCTTAAATGCATATAGAATAGAATCTTCGCTACTCTGTACACTTATTGTCCTGCGCTGGTTGAATTTTCGGAGATTTATTGTTTTTGCAATAGGAAAAATTTTACTCTTCAAACCTACTGGACAGCGCTCTCTCTCTCTCTCTCTCTCTTTCTCATTTCGGGATTAGTTAAAAAAAAGGCCATCATTTATTTTTTTGTCATAATTTTTTTTAAGTTTTGCTGTTCATTTCTTGTCTGATTTGTTTAAGGATCATCCGGGTTGATTTTCTCTGTCTTCTCTTTGTACCCTTTTTCGCGATTATTTTTTTCTCTGTGAGATTACTCTTCTTAATAGGTTTTTCAGCGTCTTAGCAATGTCCTTTTTGTTCCTGGTTTATATGTACATACTCATCTCTGTTGATGGTATACTTTATCTGACAGTCATTTCTTCATGTAATTGTCGATTGATTTACTATTTCTTTTTATTTCTATATGCTTTGCTTTCGTACGTGTCTGTGTAATTATATTTGTAGTTTGTATATATTGGTATGGTGATATATTTAAAATATTGTGGCTGTACACAGGCATTTTAAAGACTTTGATTCAGAAAGCTGGAAAGAAGGAACAGCTGAACTGGAACATCGCTGCAAGCAATATATCAATCTAGGAGGGAAGTATACACCAAAATAAAATTAATTTTCTGGGTCAAATATGCATTTTTGTATGTCACAAACTTTCCAAGCCATGATATATATCGAGGTATAACATGCTAAGAACCTAACAATAGTTAAGCTTTAGTGGAATTTTTAGAAAATGTTCTTTAAAAAAATTCGATAATGGAGAAGTATCGATGGTTAGACTTTGGAAAAATTTGTTCTCAGCGTCAATTAGGGTCTCTGTTTTGACCCATTCTCAAGAGGTTAGAGAAATATGAAAGGAAATAAACTCTAAGACTTAATCTGCCTACTTTTAAGAGCGTTGGATAATGATTGGTTGGGTTGTTGTAGCTCGATTACGGGATCTCTATCTGCCTACTCCGCAGATCTGGCTGGAGATCGTCTGTCTTTTCCCTAGATCTCTCTCAGGTCGATCGTAATGACCGCGGAAGCCTTTCTAAACATATGTGTATATACAGGGTGATTCACCGAAATCCTTGGTTAGAATCTTGTACTTGTAATCGGACTTTTGATTTGAAAATTTCAGGATAGGCCTAGTCAATGCTGATCTTTCAGGCTAAAATATTTCCAATATGGCGGCACGTCCGGTTTTACCGGAACTACTACCAACTTGATTTTTTTAAAGGGAACATTCTATATATTATTGCATTTACAGAATCAGCGCTGATTTCTACGTTCACTTTGCTGAGGTTCCTATGTCACAAATATTAGCAGTTTCAGAGTTATTCGCAAACTTATGAAATTTTTGACCGACAAATGCCACCACATGAATGAAGGTATCTATGGGTTGAAAATAACGTATGATCTGAAATTTTTTGGGATCATATAAAAAGGTCGTTTCATCTACTCAAATGAAAGGTTTCCTCAAATTATACAAGATGTTCACAAATTGGCCTTAAAGTTGGCGATGCAAAATATGAAAAAAATTGAAATTTAAAAACGGGATACCCTGTATTATATTACGCTATTGGATATAAAACTCCAATGTCTATGGAAGTGTATTAGATTTCCCTATACCCATCTAGTACCGTTTCCGAATAAACAGATATTTACTGACTTTCAACAAATTTCCAAGAAGTTGGCCATGGAAAAAAATTGCAATAAACAGACAACTCCTACTGACACTTTGATTTCAATTTTTAATTGTCAAGTTAATTAATACTTGCGGTTGATCTTCAATATTGTTGTACGAAATGAGTAATCAGTTGTGTGGTTATTTTACATTCACGGGGAATGTAGTAAAGTGGTAGGCAGAACTTGCCGTGCTTTTAATGATAAGTGTCCTGAATTATCTGCTATGAACGATCAGAAGTTTAGACACATTGAGGCCAACTTTTTACGTCTGAATCTTAATACAGTTAAACAAGTTCCTCGTTCAGTGATAGAAGATGAAAATAATGAAATCAACGTCTTAGCCTATTTTCAGACTTACCCATAATCGTCTATGCGTGCAGCATGTGTCGATTTGAGAATAAATTATTTATCAATTCAAAGAAGTCTCTCAAAGCACAAATATCACCCTTACTCTTTTGGGCAGTACATGAACTTTGTGCAGGTGATAATGAAAAGCGTGTCGCGTTTTGTGAATTCATAATCACGAAACTGCAAGATCGTATGGACAAATGAATCAAAATTCACCCGGAATGGGGTAATTAATAGAAGGAATTGGCATCATTGGGCAGAGAGCAATCCTCATATAGCAAGAAATGCACTGCTCCAGCATAATTTTCGATTCACTGTTTTTGTGTTTGTAATATTCGACAAGGTAACATATGATATTTATGATGATAATTTGAGTGATGAAGGATATCTTCGCCTACTAAGGAGTTGTGTTACAAGCTTCTTGGATAATTTTCCACTCAGTTCTTTAAGAGATTGCTGGTATAAAATGCTCCTCCGCACTCAACGTTTGTGGTTTATGAAGAGTTGTCACGTCTGTTTGAAGATCGCTAGTTTGGAAGTAATGGACCTTGGAGATGGCCACCTAGATCGCCTGACTTGACTGCCCTCGATTTTCATTTGTCGGGTCACGTCAAAGACAGGTATGTTCTAGTCCAGTCATACCACTGAAGAATTGTAAAACAGAGTTGTCACCAGTCTATAAAACTTGTCAGCAGATCATTTGTCCATCGCAGAGTTTTGATGTGCTTAGAACAGAACGGGCATCACATCAAGCATGTCATCTGATTTAAGTAATATTTTTACATTATTCTACTTTGATAGTTTCAAAGTTCAAAACATGTTTAAGTAGTCCAAGAAGAAATTTGATACATTTCAAATTTGATAGAAAAAAATTATTTATAAAAAAGAATAGCTATTTGGGTTAGGCTACGTTAGATAATATTACACTTAGGTGGGTAAAAATAATATAAATGCGTTCATTAACTTGCTGCATTTGTTTTCAATGGCCAAGTTCTTGGAAATTTGTTGATAGTCAGTAAACATCTGTTTATTCGGAAACCGTGCTAGGTAGGTGTGCGGAAACCTAATACACTTCCATAAATATTGAAGTTTTCTATCCAATAGCGTAATAAAATACAGGTGTCCCATTTGAAAATTTCAATTTTTTTCAGATTTTGCATCGCCAATTTTGAGGTCAATTTCTGAACACATTGTATCTAATTTCAGGAAAGTTTTGATTTGAATAGATAAAACCGTGTCCTTGTATGACCCCCAGACAATTTCAGATCATACTTTTTTTTAACTCATAGATACCTTGATTCATGTGGTGGCACTTGTCGGTAAAAAATTTCGTAAATTTGCGAATAACTCTGAAACGGCTAATATTTGCGACATAGTAACCTCAGCAAAGTTGACGTAGAAATCAGCGCTGAATCTGAAATTGCAATACTATATAGAATGTTCCATTTTAAAAAATCACGTTGATAGTAGTTCCGGTAAAACCGGATGCGCCGCCATCTTGAAAATATTTTATCCTGAAAGATCCTTGACTTGGCCTACCCTGAAATTCTCAAATCAAAATTCCAATTACAAGTACAAAAGATTTCAACCAACAGTTTCGGTGAATGACTCTGTGTGTGTGCGCGCGCGCGCGTGTGTGTGTGTGTGTGTGTGTGTGTGTGTTTATTTATGTATTTATTTATTTAGGTTTATTAACGAAAGGACATAAACATCAATTATTACATTCCATTTTAAAAATAAGTAACAAATAATACATATATACACACACATAACATATATATATATATATATATATATATATATATATATATATATATATATATATATATATATATATATATCTATCTACAACAACATAAATTATACAAGAGAAAACACGAACAAAAAAAGAATGTTACTATTGATAAAAGGCAAAATGTATTGTCTCTTTCCCGATTGTAAACAATTGGTTGCTATTCCACCATTTCTTCCTGAAGGAATCTATATCGTTTTTTCCTTTATACCAGATATATTCTTTAAGGACACGGGACTTCAGTCTGGCTCTAAAAATAGACAATAGGGCTTTGTGTTGTAGACCATTCTTATATTCTGATATAAAATCATTATATATATATATATATATATATATATATATATATATATATATATATATATATATATATATATATATATATGTATATATATATATATATATATATATATATATATATATATATATATATATATATCACTTTTTGCTAGGTTACATAAGTAGCTACATATTGCATCAAAACAATTTTGAATATTTTCAAAACCCGAATGTATATCGGATACTGTTAATGAACGATTGGTTAACTTCATTTTTACACGGCTGATAAAAGTTCTACAAGTCTTCCACTTCATGACACTCAATGAATATATGCCACGCAGTCCCAAGATGTTGACATCTCCTACACAGGTTAGACGGTGTTTTGTTTATTTGTTGAAGGAAAACCATATCTGCTAGACGGTTTTGTGTGTGTGTGTGTGTGTGTGTGTGTGTGGGCGTGTGTGTGATGCTTGTGTATAATGCTTGTGTTTGTGTGTATGTATGTGTGTTCGTGCGTGTGTTTGTGCGCACTTGTGGGTGTGCGTGCGTATCCAAATCCAACAACTCAAAGAATAATTAACCGATTTTGATTAAATTAAACTTGGCCCGTGTCTTTTTTTTTGTATGTTTTTGTTGGGTTAGATGAGTCGTTAGCCAGCTATATCGAATCAGTTTTTCAAACAAATATCGTTTTTATGAGAACCAATTTCTATCACGAAACATGACAAAGTTATTTTGATGACATTTGGTGGACACCTTGCTCCCATAGAGCCTTAACTATATACTAAAATTGAACGTTTTAGGTTAATAGCAAATTGAGTTATTGGAATTTGAAGAATTTTACTGAAAATTCGCTACCATAACGCGCTTGCTGCTTCCCGATGTTTTATGTTACTCACTATATGTGAACCTGATCTGTGTACAATTTATTTTAACGGTGTAGGTTATGATTTTTATTGACCAACATAAACTACTATAGGTTATAGAACAGGTTGTCTGTCCTAGATATAATTAGAAGTGATTTTTACGTTCCAAACTTGCATAATCAAAATATATTAATTTTGCTTGACTAGTTTCTGATGGGTATTATAAAACTTGAGTATTTTATGAATACTGAACAATTTTTAAAAGTGATGTCAGAGTCCGAAATTTCCTAATTTTTGTTACCATTAGGGCAATATAGTCTGTTATATATAATAATTTTAAAAATATTGGTTTAACATTGTCTATAGTTTCCGATCATTCTAAGCGTTTAAAATCAGTGTGATTAATTCAAGGATATGAATACATGTTGCTGTTGTGTGCATTCGGTGTAAAAAAAATTAGGTCGTATAAGTTCAATATGCTAGCAATATGCTAATTTGAAACGGTTTCGGAAATAACCACAGCATAATCAAAAGTTTTCTTTATGCTTTGAACTAACTGCATTTTATCGAATTTTGATTTTTAAAAAATCGCTAATAGAGAGGTATTGATGGTGAGACTTTGCAAAAATATCTTTAAATGAACGCGAATTAGGACCCCTAGCACCCGAAACTAAGGTCTGTTTGGGTTTTATATGTTTTATACCTGCACACGCGCACGCACAAACGCGCACACACACATATATAGAAACACACACATCCAACCGTTAACTCACAAATAATTAACCGATTAAAATTTGGCACGTGTCTTTCTTTAATTAATAGCTTAATGAATTCGTTAGCCAGCCCAGCCCGACCAGTCCCTCAAAAAAATCTTTAAAAATAAATGTATCAGAAAGTAACGCAGTTATTCTGATAAAATTTGGTAGACATGTTGCCCTGGTGGATGCACTACATACTATATAGTAAAATTCAACTTTTTAAGTTAATATTAAGAACCTCGGTGGTTCAGTGGTAAGAACGTGTGGCTCTGAACCGAAGGGTACTGAGTTCGATCCCAGGGTACTCCTTTCACTTTTTCAGTACAAACTGTAAAATTAACATCAACCGAGGTTCTGGCATTGTATTTGAGCAAGTTGACTGTCTGCACGTTCCGCCCTTCGGAGGGGGCGTCGGTCCCGTGTCCATACGATGTTGGGCACGTTAAAGATCCCTACCCTCCTTACAGAAAGGCAGGGGTTCGGCAAAATTTCCAGGATATTGAGGTGAAACTGCTCCCCGACGTCGGTGATTGGCCATAGTCGCGGAAATACGCCGACGTTAAAGAAACAAAACACACACAAGTTAATAGCAATAGTTACTGAAATTTGAAACAGTTAATGAAAATCCGCTACCATAACTCATTCGCTGCTATTATAAAATAATTTACTTACATAGTAATTAAGGCAAATATTCACTTATATTTATTAATACCTAACACACAATAACACAGATAAGACTAGTGTCGCAAATTTAAAAAAACAACACACATTTTCTTCAAATGTATGAAAGCGGTGAATAAAACATTTTAATGGGAAGAAAAATGTTTTCTTAAGTTGTGGAAAATACATTTGGAAACTACCTCATGCAAAATCGCATTTAGGGCAGGCACAAGTTATAAACTTATTTGTTATCAAATACAGTGTAGAAAGTAATTCAATAAATTATTATTATTAGTATTATTATTATTGTTTCGTTCTGCAACACATTTCCCCGTTTGACCGGTGTTTGGTCACTCTGAGAAATGGTTATGAAAGTAGATGTGGAATCCATCGGTTTAAAACTAGAATGGTTTGTTTAGTTGAGAGTATTAAAAATAATATTTCTTATTTCCGATTACTCTTCTCACTTTACTGCAGGTGTCTAGTAGAACTGATTTTTGAAGTTGCCTGTGGATTTGCCAGTCGAGGCCGAGTGCACGAAGACTGGTTTTAAGGTACTTTGGTATCTCCCCGTTGTTCCCAACGTAACAGGTACGATCGTCATAGACTCCATGTGCCACATTTTTTTTCACTTTCATCCCGCAGAGGTATGTATGCTCATTTTCTTACTGAAGGTCTTACTGAAGTTATTGGCAAGGGCGCAACAATATCTATTATGTAGGTGGTTTTCGTGAGCTTCAGGTTGAGAACGATGTCTGGGATATTTTTCTATTTCGGCCTATCCGTCTGGATCTTCCTGTTCCAGTACAACTTCAGATTCGCCGTTTCACAGATATTCGGGCGTTCATATTGGTGATATGGAACGATTTCTTGGCGATCCATATACTTATGATGCAGCTGTTGTGTACAATTTTTACAACTCGGTTATGCCGACCCAAGTAAATTTTCGGAGCAATTATTAAACATCCAGCAACAATGTGACCTAAGGTATCCTCTTTGCTATGGCATAGTCGACATTTGACGTTCTTGATGGTCGACGGTCCTGTATAGCAGCGATGGTTCCCTCAATATCCACAAAGGTATATCCAGATACGAGGTAGGATGTAGACGCTGCCGTGACCATCGTGTTTCCCTCAATTGTTGCCAGGTATTTACCGTGGAGTGCCTCTTCTCGCCAGTTCTCCATCAATCATCATCAACATCAGTTGTTGGGGTGTCGCGAATGCTGAATTAGTGTCAAAGTGTTTATCTGGCAGCCTCAAGAGAGTTGCTCTCTTATCAGATTTAGTTACCTCCAGGTGTAAGTCACTAGTTTCTGCCTTCTTGTAGAAATATTGTTGCAGATTGATAACTGTTTGTGATGTCGACATAGTGCATCTGGTATATGCCTACCTCCAAACTTACGTGGTAGATGAAATATTTCCATACAAGAGATTTATTATTATTGACTTACGCCTAAAGGGCCTTCACACTCCCTTAAAGGGGAACATTCACTCATCTCAGGTACCAAAGGGACTGAGCTCAGATGGAGCCCTTTCCGAGTTATCGGGCCCTGAACGACAACGCGACGCATCCTCATTTCCAAGGAATCTCCGCACGGTGTGGGCAGTTGCAAGTATTACCGCTTTATGCATAACCTTATAAAGAGGGTCTCCAAGAGCCAGTCTTTTAATGTTCTCTCGAAGATTCTTAGAAACCACACCAGTTGCCATGACTACTGGCATTACTCAGACACTATCTGCCCTTGTTTACAGCCAGTGTATGTGGGGGAGCGCGCGCGTGTGTGTTTGTGTGTGTGTGTATCATTTCCATAAAAATTCACCACCATAACCCACTTGCTGCGTCCAGACTTTTATTCCTTTGTTCAGTACACACGACAATAGTAACCAATTTGTTCCACAAATATGAAATCGAGCATTTATTTAAAAACATTTTTTTCAGCGTGATTAGTCTTACTACAATGACAGCACCTCCCTTGTTTGCAATTAAGTGTTCACCATTATTCTTAGATTTATAGACTGCGATTGAAATTGGATTTTAATACTTGTTGCCTGAATTTTTCTAACAATTTTAGTAGTCCTAGGTGCCGATAATCACACTAATTCGAAATTTCATCCGGTTGCTTCCAAACTGAATTCATATGCCTTTTGATATCTCATAAACTTCTCAGAAAACAGGCGCTGGCATATTGCTTCATAGTCGCATCCAAACTAATAGCAAATTATTCATATGCCTTTTGATATGTGGTATATCAAGCGTTGATCTACTTTAATTTAGACATAAAGGGTAACTTGTAGATGTTGAAATATATATATATATATATATATATATATATATATATATATATATATATATATATATATATATATATATATATATATATATATTCATAAAAAATGAGGGAGATGCAGCGTCTGGAAGCATTTTTTTTTTCAAATATTTTATTAGTTTGTGGTGGTCTCATTATGTGTAAGTGTGTATTGTAGGCTGAACTGTATGGGCGCAAAACGATTAAAAAAATAGCCAAAAATATTGTTTGGCAGTGTTTTGAGGTTAGTACCTTTCACGTATAACGTAAAATGTAAACATAGAATTCTGTCTTGTATTCATTTAATTAAAATTTTAGTTGTTAACCCTTAACGTGGCCAGCATGAAAAGAGCATGAGAAAAATTTTCTGAGTCAAAATTTATAACAAGGCACGCTATAAAAATAAGAATTGGTTACTAATTTTGTTTGCATTTCTCTATTATTTATTTAGCTATGTGCGTTTAGAAATACAATGCCAACTTAGTAGTCCACCATATTTGTATACCATAGTGCAGATGGCTAATTTGAAAATCACACGTGTGCACTAAGAGACACACTACCAAATGATTAAAAAATAAACATTCAAATTCTTAGGAACAGATATAAAAAGTACACCTTATTCTAAGATTAAACAAGTTATGAAAATAGTAAGTAAGATGACATTTATCACATTCATTTGGTCAGGGTATTACTACTACTACTACTATGAAGGGAAAGTATAAAAACAATTCCTTTTAATTCTCAAGGACAGCCTTACATCACATTTTTACACATTATACGAGTTTGACTTTGAATACAGTGCCGACATCTTTTTCGTTGAAAATACTGCAAAATGACTGACTTGGTCAGACCTTATATCCTCTAAAGGTCTAGGCTTTTACATTAGTGTGGCATTTTAGATTCATCTTGAGATGACGGCCTGTCTACCTCTCTTCCGACCCCTAAGGAGTAGACTTTCAGCTACGGCAATTCTAAATTCTTTTAATTTTACTCAGGGGGCTGGATGCAGTAACTGTTAAATTTCTATAGAAAAGCCAACCATTATTCACACAAATATCTTAAGATTTATGAATATATTGCGATATACCAGCGATGGGTTCTGAATTGTGTTCTACGAAGAGCGACTAGCATGTTCGCTAAGGCTACACCTCCCATGTTAGCATTATAATATTTTACAATTTTTGGACATGGAATCTCTAAACATCCGCTGTTATTTGAATTTTCCACGAATCTTTATATCGTAGACAACGGATAGCTGTCGACATATGCACTGCAGAATAATGCATCCTTATTGTCGAACCACTTGACAAAATGAACCCCTGCCTCTTCCTTTGAGTTCTCGGTCAGGAGTGACTTCGAATCCTCTTAGCCTATTGGGTCTCACTATCCCCAAGTTTAAGTTCCATTTTTCATTACGGTCGGACTGTAAATATCTATCATCATCCATTTGATTGTTGTGTCAACAAAATGTATTTTCTAATACTTTTTGAGGGGCATAATACCAGCAATTTTCTCATACCTCAGGGAACTCCAGTAGTCAGTGTGCGCTGTCATTCCCACGAGACCCATCAACAACTCGATTGCCAAAAAGTCGATCCAGTGATCTTCTCTGAATATGAATTTGTTTCGGCTATTATTGACATTAAAGAGTCGTCAAAAAACATTTTGAAATAGTGAAGTGGTGAACAAATTTCTTCAGGTTGTCATCTGGTATAGATACAGGAAACTCAAATTCTTTGTCGTTCCAATGATAATCTGTCTGCGGGACAGGCACACTCATTCTGCTAACTTTTTTAGGGCGACTGGGAAAAGAAGTAGGTGTATTTCTAAGAAACAAGCTGATTGTCCGAGTCCATCGGTAGAATCATCATCCAAGTATTTATGTGGAGTATCACCATTTATACTATTTGGTATTTCTTTTAGTTGTGCCGTTGTTGTTTGATTCAAATCATCGTCATGATGAACTTGGAATTGGTATTCGATGCTTCTTTAAAATCAAAAACAGGATGGGCTTGAATGTATGGTATTCTCTTTTTCGCTTTTACAGTCGGAATATATTCCTCTATTAAGTATCAGTACGGATAAATCTTCGAAGTTGTGATCACTTGAGGCACTGGCTATTTCCAAAATTCTCAATCGTCGACTATACATTTTATCTGAAAATATGAAAAAACTAATTTGTCTTGCAAAATATGGCGTTTATCAAGGAACCAAAAACTTTTGCAACTTCTTAAAAAATGATTATCCAAAAGCACAGATATCATGAACCATCCATGGTTAGCAAAACTAAGTTGAAAACGAGATTATGTGAAAATTGCTTAGGGCTTAAGAAACCAGGATTTTTGGCGATGACTGTTATCAAGATTCAACATATTATTGCAAAACTGACAATGTTAATCTAGATACACAGGCCAATGTGAACCATAGGACACATCTTCACATGTAGGAAACATGGCGGAGTGTTTTTTCAGATACATCATTTTTCAAACGATTTTTATTTTTATTATTTAATCAGTGCTAAAAAGAATTACACAGATACCAACCCACAAGCCAAATGCAGATCCAGCATGTATGAAGTATAGATAAACTTTGCAAAAAATGATTATAAGCTATAAATCTTAATCTTACCTGATGTTCACTAAACAACACTCGGTAGCCATTAGGCGCACAGTTTGATGAAAATTTTCCAGAGGTGGCGCTGGATGGGTAATATGAACAAAAATAACCGGAACAGGATAAAAAACATTTGTATTGAAAGATACATTGCCTATTTGGAGACGAATATTCACTTCATATGTACAACAAAAATCCCAAATTCATGTATCTTGGAATACACATTGTCAAGTTTACGGTCAATTTGTGAATGCAGCTTTTTCGTTTTTTTGTGCATTCTTATTCGACTGTTTCTTGTATAGATTTCTAGTTACTGGAAATTTGTGATACAGTTTAAATAACATAGTATGTGAAATATGCAGTAGTGCAATTAAATAATATAAAAATGTGTAATGCTAAGTGCTAACAACTGTTGCTTTGCGTAATTATTTGTTATACACTGACATGCAAACCATGGGGTAGCTGTAGAAAAATAACAATTTTCTCTTAGTCACGAAGGGTGCAGTTATTAAGATGGTAATTCTCTATTGATTATTTGCGATTGTTAGGATTTATATTAGAATTTGTAATTTTCTTTGTGTGATATGTTGTACTGTTTTATATTTTTTATTGATGTTACCATTATTTCCTTATCCTGATGATAAGGAATACACTGAATATTTTTACAAAATAAAGCAGTTAGTTTAAGCCTTTGTTTAATTTATACATTTTAGCTATCCGACTAAATAATAATAAATCTTAAAAGAGCCAAAGATATTACATAGCAACGAGGTCAATACTTATTTTAAAAGTGGGATTAAAAATGGTGCTACAAGTTAAGTAATTAGATGTGGGTACTATCGGAAAAGTCGAAGTGTTTAGAATTTACAACAGAAATTAGATGCCCTCACATTGCATGACTCAAATAATTTTTGAAAGTAAATAATGTAGCGACAGGAAATGAGACAATAATCCTCATAGCGGTAATGGGTGGTGAAGCATCTGATTTACTATGTGACTCGTGTAGTGCAGATAAACCTAAGGAGAATGTCTTTTCATGTTCTTCTTAAGTTAATGGAATAGCATTTGGAGCGCTGGTCACCTGAAATTATTGAAAGATATAAGTTTCATCGGCGTAGGGAGCACACCGATGAGCTGAATATGTGGTTTAGCTGAAGAACCTTTCTATATCCTGTAATTTCAAGAGGACACTAGATGATAGTCTGCGAGATCAACTTATTTTTCAATTAAAAAATGAGGCAATACGCCAGCGCCTGTTTTCTGAGAAGTTTCTTCTTCTTTCGGTGCCATATCAGGTCCCCCTAACGTTGGCAATTACATTGGCGAGTTGTTCGTGGTTTTCGGCTAATCTGAATAGGTCTTCGGCACTGCGTATTCCAGTCCAATCGCGAATGTTCTTTAGCCATGACATCTGTTTCCTTCCAATTCCTCGGCTGCCTTCGATTTTACCTTTCATTATAAGCTGGTGCACCTTGTATCGGTCTCCTCTAAGAACATGTCCCAGGTATGATATCTTTTGCACCTTAATAGTGACAAATAATTCACGGACGGCATTCGCTCTGTTGCTTCGTTGGTCTGCATAGCTGTCCAGGGTATTCGAAGCATTCTTCTGTGCAACCACATCTCAAACGCTTCCAGTCGACCGATCGTAGCAGCCTTCAGAGTCCAGGTCTCAACTCCATACAACAACACGGAACAAACATAACATTTGATCATTCTTTGACGCAATCTTAGGTTTAAGTTGTCGTTAGAGAAAAATGATTTCATTCTCATGAAAGTTAAGCGCGCTGTTTCAATTCTGCACTTTATCTCTTTATCAAGGTCTAGGTGTTCTGTGATATAACAACCAAGGTATTTGAATTGGGTAACTCTCTCAATGTTTTGTTGGTTTATCTGTAGGGAAGCATCGGCGTGCGGTTGGCGACTGAATATCATAAATTTTGTCTTATTGACATTTATTTTCAAACCCATTTCCCTTCCTGTCGTGTTTACACTATCCAACAACTCTTGAGGGCCCCGGACACTATCGCACAAGATGACCGTATCGTCGGCATATCGAATGTTATTAATCAGTTCACCGTTAATCTTCACTCCAAGGTCTTTATCTTGCAAAGCCTTCTTAAAGATTTTATCAGAGTATATGTTGAACAATAGCGGGGAGAGAATGCATCCCTGTCTGACGCCTCGTTAAATGCGACATTCATCGGTTAGTCTTCCATTGATTCGGACCACTGCTTTTTACTTCCAATATAAGTTCTCTATAATTTAGAGATCTTTCTCATCGATTCCCAAAGTTCTTAGTATGTTTAAAAGTGTTTCATGCTATAGAAGGCTTTTTCATAGTCTATGAAACATACATAAATATCCTTGCGTTGGTCACGACACTTTTGAAGAAGTATATTTAGGGCAAAAAGTGCTTCCCGGGTGCCTAGTGCATTCCTAAAGCCAAACTGCGTCTCCTCCAGGTCCTCCTCGCACTGACTTCTTATCCTTCCATATATCATGCGAAGAAATACCTTTAATGTATGACTCATCAGGCTAATTAATCTATATTCGCCGCACTTCTTTGCTCGCTATTTTTTCGGAAGTGCTACAAAAACAGACTTCAACCATTCTTCGGGTATTTCACCAGTAGTATATATATATATATATATATATATATATATATATATATATATATATATATATATATATATATATATATATATATATATATATATATATATATTGTTAAAAAACTTAACTAGAACATTGATGTGATCTTCGTGGATCATCTGTAAGAGCTCTGCTGGGATGTTATCTGGACCAGTTGCTTTCTTGGTTTTGGCTGATTTTATGGCATGGGGAACTTCGGATTTTAAAATTTCTGGCCCTTCGTCTTGGTTTGCATTACCCTGCATGTTTGGCCTGTCATCTTCAAACAATTCAGTCACATATTTACTCCATACTTCAAGAATTTATCTTTCATCAATAATAGCTTTCCCCGTGCTATCCACCAGTATGTTAGTAGTTTTCTTGTTATACAAGCCAGCAACCTCCCGGACTTTCTTGTACAGTTAAACGTGCCATGCTTCCTTTTAAACTCCTCCATTTCCCGACATCTACCCGTCATCCATCTCTCCTTAGCTGTTCGTATTTTTTGTTTTATTTCTCTTTGTTTTCTTCTGTATTCTTCTGTTTTGCCCTTGCACTGTCTTCTTTGCTTCATAAGATCTAGTATTTCTTCCGTCATCCATTGTTGTTTCTTGTGTCTGGTTGTTACTTTATGTTCCTCTAATATCTTGGTCATATGTTCGCGAAATAATTTCCATGTTTCCTCGACACCTTCGGTTGTTATCATTTCTTTCATGCAATCGTTTACAGCTTTTTCAATTTTACTTTTGTTGACGTCTGAAATCGTGAGATTCTTTTGCTGGTGTTTCTTTTCTATCTGTTTTAGCTTGACTCTTACGTCTGCGATTAAAGTGTTGTGGTCAGACCCAATATCCGCTCCAGGATACGTTGTAACCCTGGTGATGGAGTTCCTAAACCTTTTGTTGGTAAGAATATATATCTTTCTTGCTACATGTGTTGGGTTATCTCCAGGGCTTCTCCAAGTATACAGCATACGTTGATGTAAGCTATACCATGTGTTGGTTACCACCAGATTGTGTTCTTGGCAGAAATCAAACAGTCTGTCACCTCGCTCATTACTTTCTCCCAAGCCATACTCCCACACCAGATCCAATCTGCGACCTTTACCAATTTTGGCATTAAAATCACCAATTATATATGTGATTTCGTTGGATTTTAAGCTCTTTAGTGTTGTACTAAGTTGATTATACAGAACTTCTACTTCGGTGTTATACTTTTTCTCTGTAGTAGGGGCGTATATTTGTATTAGGTTGATATTAAATGGTGATGCGTGTAGCTGTAACAGTACTATTCTGTCGCCTATTGGAACAAAGTTAATGATATATTTCTCTATTTCCGATGTTACAAAAATTCCTACTCCGTTTCTATGTTGTGGGTCGTCGTTGTCGCTCCCGGAGTAATATAGTATACCGTCTTTGTGTCTGCATGTCCCCGAACCAGTCCATCGCAATTCACTTACTCCCATAATCGACAGTTTTAAGCGTTTAGTCTCCTGAACAAGATTTTCAAATTTTCCAGCAGCATAAAGGCTTCGAACATTCCATGTGCCTATGTTTACAGTGGATTTTGCTATTTTGAGCCGGGGGATTCTTAGCACCCCTTGCCCACCAAAGGGCTGCCCGGGACTAGGGGCCGTCGCTTTTGTTTTTCTCGCCATAGCAATATCCTGGGAAATTTTAACAGTGTGGTTTCCCGTTGCCTTCACTGTTTTTTAGTTCAGCCGCCTCTAACATGAGAACAGACGCTTTTTGCAGCCGCCCACTCTGGATCAGACGCTGCGTACCTGTTGGTCCGCGGGAGGTATTTGATTTCCCTCCTACCACTCATATCTGAGAGGCATTCCCCTATCCGCCACCTGGGGACGCGCCCTCTAGGGGTTGCAGGGTCCCCCGAGAAGTTTATGACATGTCAAAAGGCATATGAATTAGCAATCACTTTGGAAGTGATGGAATTAAATTCCGAATTAGTGTGATTATCTAGGAGTTTAATTACAAACAAATGAGGTGTTGTCATTATATTACGACTAATCGCACTAAAAAATGATTATAGGGAATTATCGTAGAAAGAAATCCGCTAATAAGATCCCGAATTTTGAATTGCGAAAAAAATACTAATCAGCGGATAATTAAAAAAGAATGAACCGATTAATAAAAATTGGCGCGGGTGTTTTTTTATAAATGGCTTGGACAATTTCGTTAGACAGGAAAATCCGACTAGTTTTCCGGCATTATTTTGAATTTTCGTTGTGAAAATTTCTGTGTCTTAAAAAGCAAAGATATTTTAACCAATTTTGGCATTAAAATCACCAATTATATATGTGATTTCGTTGGATTTTAAGCTCTTTAGTGTTGTACTAAGTTGATTATACAGAACTTCTACTTCGGTGTTATACTTTTTCTCTGTAGTAGGGGCGTATATTTGTATTAGGTTGATATTAAATGGTGATGCGTGTAGCTGTAACAGTACTATTCTGTCGCCTATTGGAACAAAGTTAATGACATATTTCTCTATTTCCGATGTTACAAAAATTCCTACTCCGTTTCTATGTTGTGGGTCGTCGTTGTCGCTCCCGGAGTAATATAGTATACCGTCTTTGTGTCTGCATGTCCCCGAACCAGTCCATCGCAATTCACTTACTCCCATAATCGACAGTTTTAAGCGTTTAGTCTCCTGAACAAGATTTTCAAATTTTCCAGCAGCATAAAGGCTTCGAACATTCCATGTGCCTATCTTTACAGTGAATTTTGCTATTTTGAGCCGGGGGATTCTTAGCACCCCTTGCCCACCAAAGGGCTGCCCGGGACTAGGGGCCGTCGCTTTTGTTTTTCTCGCCATAGCAATATCCTGGGAAATTTTAACAGTGTGGTTTCCCGTTGCATTCACTGTTTTTTAGTTCAGCCGCCTCTAACATGAGAACAGACGCTTTTTGCAGCCGCCCACTCTGGATCAGACGCTGCGTACCTGTTGGTCCGCGGGAGGTATTTGATTTCCCTCCTACCACTCATATCTGAGAGGCATTCCCCTATCCGCCACCTGGGGACGCGCCCTCTAGGGGTTGCAGGGTCCCCCGAGAAGTTTATGACATGTCAAAAGGCATATGAATTAGCAATCACTTTGGAAGTGATGGAATTAAATTCCGAATTAGTGTGATTATCTAGGAGTTTAATTACAAACAAATGAGGTGTTGTCATTATATTACGACTAATCGCACTAAAAAATGATTATAGGGAATTATCGTAGGAAGAAATCCGCTAATAAGATCCCGAATTTTGAATTGCGAAAAAAATACTAATCAGCGGATAATTAAAAAAGAATGAACCGATTAATAAAAATTGGCGCGGGTGTTTTTTTATAAATGGCTTGGACAATTTCGTTAGACAGGAAAATCCGACTAGTTTTCCGGCATTATTTTGAATTTTCGTTGTGAAAATTTCTGTGTCTTAAAAAGCAAAGATATTTTAACCAAATTTGGCACCCAAGTTGTCTATATATAGCGTATACCATGTACCAAAATTCAGCTCTCTTACTTTAAAGAACAAAAGTTATAGGCATTAAAAAAATGATTGCACTGGGGGTTAAATGAGGGTAAACACCAAAATAATATATATGATAAACGAAATGTATTGCACATTACAGACAAAGATTACGTTTTTTTATGGAAAACAGTAATAAAGTACTGAAAAAAGCTTTGAATGATATTTTTTTCTAGAAACGTCAAACTTGTGATTTGAAAAGATGAAATTGGGAATTTTTAAACTAGCATACTAACACAAAAGGGGGTTTTTGACAATAAACATTGCAAGAAGTGTCTTTAACATTATATTGAAGGAAAAGACAGAAAAGCTGACCAGAATTGATTTTTTTTAAGTGAAATTGAATCTGTGCCATCAACCTCGGCGGAAAGTTATGAAAATGTTGCTGGGGCTTTTGAAATTGAAGTTACCATGGAAAGTGAGGCGGAAACACGGAAAGAGGCTACTGACTTTCTTAGTGTTAGTGGCAAAGTCTGTGCTTCGGATATCGCAAATTATTTGGGAAAAGAAATTAATACCCCTAATTCGCGCTCATTTAAAGACATTTTCAGACTTCTAATTCGCGCTCATTTAAAGACTTTTTCCGAAAGTCTCACCATCGATACCTCTCAAAGGCGGAAATTCTAAACACTGGACCATGTAAGCCATTAAGTAATTTTCTGAAAGACGACAAAGGACATCTTTTGTTCCGCCACTGGCTCTCTCTTTAGTCAATAAATCGATAAACGAACAAACAACACAATATGACAAATTTGTTTACACGAATGGCATGAAACACTTGAAAAAAACTGGACTAAGCTTGACATTATCATTAGTATTCTTCAAATTTTCATAAAGTAATTTTCTCTCAATCAATAGAATCCAACATTATTATGTAACAAAAACTGTATGAAAGAAACATGTGTACGCAATTTCATCAAATTTCATTTATTGTTTTCGGAGATTCATCGTTTTTACTTTTCAAGTATTTTTCTTATATGAAAGATTTTAATGAAAATTCGCTACCATAACGCAATTGCTGCATCCAGCCTTTTTTAATGCTCAACGCATCTGTGTAAAAAATTGGTCACATTAGTGTTGTGTGTAAAAGTACTTCCTCCTAACATAAAAAAGGGACTGGACGCAGCAAGTGTATTGTGGTAGTGAATTTCATAGAAATGATAAAAGACTGAGGTTGGACACTGTGGCTGGAAACTGAAACAAAAAGGAGATTCACCAAAAGAAGATAACAAAGAGTTTTGCGTTAGATACGTATTTTGACAACGAAGTTTCCTTCATCAGTAGCTATCGCTAAACAGTTTAGCGACAGTTCAACTTAGTTGTAGAAATACGTATCTAGCGCATAACCGGGGTGATTCTGCTTTTTGTTTCATCGAAATGATCTACGCAAATTTTTTACGAAAACGATAAATATGCACTGAAAAAAAAAACAATATTTGTCTGTAATGTTTGATAGATTTTTCTTAACACACAAATAGTCTGGTCTTGTGTCCTCCTGTAACCTTCAGTGGCACCTAAATTGTTTTATGATGATTGCAGTTCCGAAACTACGCGTCGAAATTACCGGTGTTATATCGGCTGCCGAAAGTTAGCAGCTGAAATTTAATTTTGAAAAAGAGATAAAATCTCATAAAAATTTATAACAATAATGCATTTGCTGCGTGATGACTTTTTGTTTTCATAATAATTGTATTCAATGGACGTCAATTTATACGTAAATTATACATACTTAAGTAAAGTGAATCATTTATTATCAAGTTTGCTTATAGTCTTAATTTATATTTAGCAATTTTTTTTCTAGTCATGATTGCACACTTTTGGCTATTAGATAATCTGTTTTTACATCCTTTTTATAAATGTGAGCTTTTGCAACCCTTAAACATATTGAACTAACTGATATGTTTTTCTCTTTTTTTCAGTGAGATTACACGACAGTATACAAGAAGAAAATTTTCATTATTTAGTATTTGATTTGTAAGTAACTTTTATATTTATATACCTTTTTTGTATTATTTTATAGAAAGTATATCTGTATTAAGTTAAATTATTGATTATGGATTTTGGTCATTCATTTATTTTGTATGGTGTACAGGGTGACGCTGGGTATCTCAGTTATTAGAAATGATAGAACCTTGCGGTTTTCGCGAACGATACATACATTTTGTGAAACGAAAGATGCCGCAAAAAAATTGTCATTAGTTTCCAAGCTACAGGGTGATATTGAATATATTGCATTTTCAAGTACGCCTTGTATTTCAGTTGTTTGACAACCTATCAAAAAAGTACAAACGAATCCCTTTACAATTTTTTACATCTTAAAAAAATGCTACACTCACAGGGTGGCCCATAGATCGTTGGTGATACAAATTTTCTTTTTCTTTTTTTTTTTCAAACGAACACGACTTATTGCATTTTTGCATTTTCCATCGAAATATAATGCACGTGTGTAAGAAAAGAATTTCGGGACGCAGCAAGTGCGTTATTGTAGCGAATTTTCATTAAACGCTTCAAATTTGAATAGCTCAATTTGCTATTAACCTATAAGGTTGACCAAGAAACCAGTTTTTTCGCGAACACTTTGAGTTTACTTTCGGAAATTTTTATACATTTTCAAGCAATAAAGTTCTTTTGATGAACCATGGCACCTTGTTTCTACTATATAGGTTATACTGGTAACCAGATATGATGCCTGCTTTCTTAAAAAAAAAACGATATTTGCTGTTAAAAACATTTTAATGAAAATTCACTACTATAACGCACTTGCTGCGTCTATATATATATATATATATATATATATATATATATATATATATATATATATATATATATATATATATATATATATATATATATATATATATATAGCCAATTTTTTACAAAACAGTACCACCTACCTAGATTTTATGTACCTATTATATAACAAAAGGAAAAACCAACTTTGAAAATCGTAACATAAGCACTAAAGTAATCTAGTAAATTAAAAGAACTTTTATGCACTCTTCGTATACTTTTCCTATTAGTTTTAACGAATGAAGCAAAACAAAGGGATGATTTTGTAAGTAGCAATAACTTTCTCTTATTGCGTTTCTTAATCTTGAATATTATCATAATAAACTTTGTACATTTCATTCTCCAGACATCCCCATAGAAAGAAATCTAATACAGACAAGCCTTGGTACCTATCCATTAATTTGGAAAATTATTCTCCAGAAATCACCTCGCCATTTGAGAATTGTGTGCAGGAGCCCCATCAATTCCGGTATAGCTCTCTCTGAAATTTCAACGCAGCGATTGGCTGTTAGGTGTCCCCCAAATATATAAAATTTTACCTGTAATCCAAATTGGGTAATACCAATGCAAAAGTGTATGTTTCCGTATTTATTATGAACACTGTGTATAAGATTGTATGAATTGATACACTATGTAACTTTTAATACATTTCCCAATCTAATATTTGTAAGACACACACAGGAGCTCTCAACAAGTCGATTTTTTCATTTTTTGCACTCAAGTTGTGAACACTCTGTATAAGTTGCGAAATTGAAACTTGGGATTTGTGAGTAACAGATCTGCCCAAACCGATATGAAAATTTGCTTATTTCGTAAAAAAATGCCTAATATGCTTTAGTCATTTTTGGGGTCTTGTTTGTTAGCGTAGTAGGATATGGAAAAAGTCTAATTCAACGCTTTTGAAGTACTTTATTTTATAATGAAAATTTGTGAAATTTGGCCGACCCGTCATGAAATAATGAATTGTCGCGACTTAAAGTGAAACAATATATATATATATATATATATATATATATATATATATATATATATATATATATATATATATATATATATATATACGAGCATATAAAAATTGAAACTGACCCCAGATATGGGTTCTAGGGATCATATTTAAAAGTCTGGATCTCCCCATTGGTGATTTTTTTCTACAAAAATTCACTAAAAAAAGGAGACAGACCAAGCAAAAAATATAAAGCCTAGTCGAACCGATTAAGTTTGAAAACTTTAATAAAATGAAGAAGACACAGCGATATCACCTTTAGAATTGATGATGATTTGATTCTAAAGCGAAGACTATTTTTATCGAACTATAGCGATAACAAAGAATGAAATTGTTAAGACGCGGATCAACTTTACTGAGTTTTTGTAAGTGAACCGTGGTACTTTCACCTAACGTTGACCTACAATTGCAACAAATATTTTCAAAGCCGGTCTAATAGCTTCAGTCATACTCAAATCGCTTTGAAAATGTTTATCGCAGGTGTAGACGTATCTTCAGAAGAAAACCAGCCAGGGCTTATAATTTTACTTCCACATCGTCAATACGTGTGGAAGTATGGCATCCGCGACAAAAATTTAAAACTTCTTTATTTTCACTTAAACATCGTAAAAACAGTCAAAACATGTAGAAAACATGATTTAGGAACAAACATTTTTTTGTCTGTCGGTAGCCACGGTAACTCTAGAACGAATTGGGCTATTCTATTCAAATTTGGTATACAGTTAGCACCCGACAAATGAACGGTTCAGATTGTTTTTGGGTACAATCGCCCCAGGGACGTAGGGGATAAATGGGGGGTGATTTGCTAAATATTGATATTTTTCCGTAAACACTCGAGTAAATATAACGTTGTAGGGTTTGTTTATTAGAAAACTTTCAATTTCAACAAACATTTGGTATTCTGTGCTGAATTTAAATTAATGGCTGAATGTGTGGGGGTGGAATATAGGTGAAATAAATTCGATTTTTTTTTTGCTAAAACAGCGTAAAAAGTCCCAAAACATATAAAGAACTTGATTCTGGAACGAATTTCTTTTATCTGTCGGTCTGCCGCCCTATACGTCTGCCTGTTAGTATGCGCAATAACTTTCGAACGAATTGAGATATCATCTTCAAATTTGGTGTCAAGTTAGCACCCGAGAAAGTAACGCTTCGAGTTGTGTTTGGCAAAGATCGGTTGAGGGGGGTAGGGAATAAATGTATGGTGATTTGGTGAAAATTGCAACTTTTTCGTTAAAACCCGAGTACTATAACGTTTCAGAAGTTCATGGGTACAAGAATACAAATATATGCTTTGTGGTCAAGTCATGTACCCTAAATTCATGAGAATGTCTTTCTGATGAGAGTGGATTATCAGAGCTATGTGGAAGTTATGATTCAATTTGCAGCAGTATTTTAAAAGTTAGCTAGCCTACAATAACAGTTTTGAGAGTCGTTAATTTTAAAAGTTAAAGTTTCCCTAATAAAACATTTGTCAGTATACCAGGGCAAAAAAGCTTCTTTATAATTTTTAGCAATATGTTACCTCCAAAAGGTAGCAACAACTCAGTTACTGAGAAAAAGATGCATTTTTAATGAAGTTTTCTTAAATATATTCATTTTTACTAAAAAGAATTGATAAAATTACTGTTATATTTGACTCTAATTTATATGAGTGCAACTATGCGGGAACGCCTGATACCTATGAACCAGTCTACAAACCTTTAAAGCACCGGCTTTCCCATTTTGGTTGCAAATGCAGGGTACCTCGGTTATTAGTAAAGATAGAACCTTGCACTGATAAGTACACTTGAAGAAGCCAAATCATCACAACACATCTTTTTAAAGACCAGACGATCGTTTCACTAAAAAAGTTCGCGTTATCAGACGATGAAAAATTATATTTTTTATCTTACTTATCAGTGTTCCTCGCGAGTTCCAAGCTTCACTTAACTACTTTAAGAAATAATGGATTGGTGTCTTCCCAAAATTTAAGATCCTGGTCCGATCAAAGTCAAATTGGGTAATGCATTGCAAAAAGGTTTCCGTATTTATTATGAACACTCTGTATAAGATATGCGGATGATATTTTGTGAATTGATACACTAGGTAACTTTTAATCCATTGGAAATCTAAGATTTGCAAGACCCTCAGTAGCGTTTACACAGGGCACTTTCAAAAAGTCATTTTTTTTCATTTTTGGCACTCAAGTTGTAAACACTTTGTATAGGCTACGATATTGAAACTTGGCATTTGTGGCTTACAGATGTGCCCAAGTCGATAGAGATCTTTGTTTTTTGCGTAAAAAAATGCCTAATATGCTTTAGCCATTTATGGGCTCTTATTTGTTATTATAGTAGGCTACGGAAAGAGAAAATCTTAAAATAATGCATATATATATATATATATATATATATATATATATATATATATATATATATATATATATATATATATATATATATATATACATATACATAGCATGTTTCACTTTAAATGGCGACATTATTTCATAACGGGTACGCCGATTTTCAACAAAAAAAAATCTTTAAATAAAGTACTCCAAAGGCTTCACATCCTATATATATATATATATATATATATATATATATATATATATATATATATATATATATATATATATATATATATATATATATATAAATTTAACTTTTAGTCTCTATGTTACGAGAGAAAAAAGTTATAAGCATTTAATTAAAGAACATGTTTGGTGCCAGATCATTTTTATGAAAACTCACTACCATAACGCACTGGTGCTTAAAGACTTTTTCAAGTATGTATCCTTTGACGATTGTTGCCAGATCAGAAAGTTATTGTGTCTCCAGAGGTTTTTTTTTACTTTCTTCTCTCGGTTCTTGCAGCACCCTTTTAGTGAATTTTCTTAAAAAAAAATTCTCTAATGAGGATCCCGACTTTTGAATTTTGAAAAAATTTCTTCAAATGAGCGCTAATTAGGCCCCCCAGAACACATATCCGGGGTCGGTTTAAATTTTTATATGTTTATATATATATATATATATATATATATATATATATATATATATATATATATATATATATATATATATATATATATATATATATATATGTATCACACCGATAACTCAAAAAATAATGGGCCGATTTTGATTAAATTTGGTGAATAAATTCCTTTTGCAAATGGCTTGGATAAGTTCGTTAGCCAGGATAAACGGTCCAGGTTTTCCCGGAAAATTGTGTGTTTTCTTTCGAAAAAAAATTATATCTCCGGAATTAACAAAGTAAGGGCAACCAAATTTCATATGCGGATTTATATCATTATAGGCAAGTTACCTACCAAAATTTAGCTCCGTAGGTTAAAGGATAAAAAAGTTACAGGCATTCAAAGAAAAATAAATTTGGATTTTCCTCAAAACGTCAAAATTGCGATTTTAAACGTCAAAATTGGTGAGTACATTCCTTTCGCAAGTCGCTTGGATAATTTTGTTAGCCAGGAAAATCCGCCGAGGTTTTCCCGGAAAAATTTGTGTTTTCTTTCGCAAAATATTTATATCTCCAAAATTAACAAAGTAAGGGCAACCAAATTTGGTAAGCTGGTTTATATCGTTATAGGTGTGCCACCTACCAAAATTTAGCTCTGTAGGTCAAAAGACACAAAAGTTATGGGCATTTAAAGAAAAATAAATTGGGGGTTTCCTCAAAACGTCAAAGTGACAATTGAAAACGTCAAAATTCGCAACATTTAGGCAAATAACTTGAATCTAATACGGGCTATGGAAAGAAAATGTCTCAAGAAGAATGTTTTACATACACCGAACTCTTAGTTTCAACCGTCATTGTCCTTCATTTTACTAAAATATTTCCAGAAAATTCATTTCTAATAGACCCTTTCTCTGATGCAGTAGCCTTAGCTATAGAGTTTATCGTTTAGTGGTATATAATTTTTGTCGAATTTTCGTAAAAAATCAATAAAGCTCAATATATTCGTTATTATACAAGATATGAAAAAATATTGTATACATTAATTATACGGTGTTTTGAGCTACATCTTAAAAAATTATTGCGACTATCACAGGGTGGCCCATAAGTCGTTGGTGATACAAATAATTTTTTTTGTCGAAAACGCCTTATTTTTTTGCATTTTCCATCGAAATATAATGCATGTTTGTAAGTTAAGAAATTCTGGAGGCAGCAAGTGCGTTGTGGTTGCGAATTTTGATTAAATGCTTCATATTTGAAAAGGTCAATTTGCTATTAACCTATAAGGTTGACCAAGAAACGGATTTTTTCAGTAACACTTTTGGTTTACTTTTGGAAATTTCTGTACGTTTTCAAACAATCAAGTTATTTTGATGAAACATGGCACATTGTTTTTACTATATATGTTATACTGGTAATCAAATTTGATGCCTGCTTTTTCTATATAGGTTATACTGGTAACCAAAATTGATGTCTGCTTTCTTAAAAAGAAAACACACATATTTGCAATAAAAACATTTTTATGAAAATTCACTACCATAACGCACTTGCTGCGTCCCGAGATTTTTATTCTTATTTCTATCAGTGTACCTTGTCTTTGTCATTTTTGTCTATATCGACATTTTAGAAACAAAGGACCAGCTTCCATATTAAACTCCCATTCCATACGTTACAGCCTCCCATAAATGACTTGCTGGGTGTATTTCCCAAGTCTAAGCTAAAGTGTATATTATTAGAAAAAGTATTTTGTTTATTTACCCATTGTTTTGCCATCGTGGTTCGCCCTTTCAGTTCTTTGCCCCATTATCATTTGTAATGATACTTCTAAAGCACGCAGTCATTTATAAATATACGCCTAAGGCACGTAATCATTTTTAATAATACTTGTATGGCACGTAGTCATTTGTAATGTAACTCCTGAGGTACGTAATCATTTGTAGTAATAGTCCAAAGACGTGTAAATATTTTTTTTTATTTAATTGATTGGGCGTTTAGCATTATATCCATTTTCGCAGTCTTATCCTTATCTATATTACTTTTTTTTTTCATCCGGCATACTTTGTCATTCTTTTTCCGTTTGTCATATCAGCGCTGTCATTATTGTACATTACAGAATGGAACCATTATCCATTTATATATCCAATATATAAATATATATAATACAGTATCCAATACAGTGGTCCTTGGTGTAGTTTTTATTCATGCAAATAGTAATTCTCATAAATTAGTGAATGCCAAATAACCCTAAATTATAAGTCGAATATATATATATATATATATATATATATATATATATATATATATATATATATATATATATACATATATATATATATATATATATATATATATATATATATATATATATATATATATATATATATATATATATATATATATATATATATATATATATATAGTGTGGCCCACTTAAGATGGAAACACCCCTGCAACTTTTGCATTTATAGTTCAATTTGATAAGTAAAAGATAAAAAGATATAAGATGGAAAACTCTATGAATGCTGTGAAAATTGTTTTCCATGTCACCTGACCAAGGTCTGCTAATGCAGTTTTTCTATGTCAAAAAACTGCAAAAGGGTTAGGGCCTGTTGAGAAGGAAAATAGGTGGGCCAGTGAATGAAATATAGAAAATGAAGAAGTCTATTGACCCTATAAAAATTGTCTCCTATGCCATTCGATCACGGTCTACTAAAACTATTTTCATATATATATATATATATATATATATATATATATATATATATATATATATATATATATATATATATATATATATATATATATATATATATATATATATATATGTATATATATATATGAAAATATTTTTTCAAAGTTTCAATATCTCTCTATTAGTGAATTTCTTTAATGAAAATTCACTAAAAAGTGATAGGCATTTAAAAAATGGGATTTCTCTCTTAAAACGTTAAAGTCGCGATTTGATACGTCAAAATTGGCAACATATAGGTCAAGAACCTGAAACGAATATGGGTTATGTAGAGAAAACGTAGCAAGAAGAGTGTTTTACAAACCCTTAGGTTTCAGCTTCAACCATCATTGTCCTTCATTTTACTAAAATATTTTTAGGAAATTCGTTTCAAATAAACCCTTTCTTTCATGCTTTGGCAGTAGCTTCAGTTATATCTAGAGTTTATCGTTTAGTGGTCTATAATTTTTAGCGAATTTTCGTAGTAAAAATAAAGGAAATTGTCGGCACAGTACAATCTTTCTGATACCACAATTTGGAAGATTGCTCATGATAATCTTTTGCACCTCTACCACCAAGAACCTGTGCAATAATTGACTGCTGCGGAGTTACCTAACAGGATAGATTTTTGTCAATGGTATATGAATATTTCACGAGAAAATGTAAATATTTTATCCAATAGTTTATCTATTGCTGAGTCATCATTTTATAGAAAATATTTAGTAAACCATTACAATATTCACGCATGGTCTGATCAAAACCCCCACCAAGTTTGTAAATTGAGATTTCAGCATAATTCTTGTTTAAATGTATGGGCAGGAATTATAGGAGATTATCTTATTGGTCCGTTTATTCTTCCTCGGCGTCTCGATGCAGCTGAATATCTGAGATTTTCAAATGAGCAACTAACATTTTGCTTGAAGAGCAATCCGTGAAAACACGTGGTACATGCACGGTGGAGCTCCTGCACATAGTACATTAGCTGTTAGGCAATGGTTAAATGTAATTTTTTCTGGGGGATGGATAGGTCAGGGGAACGAGGGCTGAGAAAAAGCTATTGCATATTTAATGCATAATATTGCCTGCAGAGGGCCACCGTACGCGACAGCCATAAATGATTATTATATTATTTTTCCGAACCTGAAAACATTTTTCGCTATTATATTTCAAACATGTCTCACTAAACCATTAGAAATTATTAACGGAAAACCACCTTTCATCTGTCTCTTTTGTTATGCGACTTTGGATATGGGTATTATAGATTAAACCAACTTATTTTCACCTAAGGAATCTCTGGTATCATTTGTATCCCTTCATTTTAATACACCCTATATATGTATATATATATATATATATATATATATATATATATATATATATATATATATATATATATATATATATATATATATATACTTGGAACTGACAGTGTTTGATCAAGAAATAGGATGTTACACGCCAAATACAGTCAGTTATTGTCTTCTAAATAGTTACACATTTAAATCTGTGAAAAAATTTGGTCTTTTTCTTCAATCTTACACAGCACTGTTTTTGGACACCATAGGTCTTCAAAATGGAAGAGGTTTCCGTTGCCAAGATGCCAAGCGTACTCCTTGTAAATTCCTGATTTGAGTCTTGCGAGGTAGGAATATTTATAATTGACTGACATTCGTTCGCCCTTGTGGTAAGATATGAAGGAGTTATAGATTGTACTTTTTTCCAATGCAAGAAGGTAATTTGATAAATTGGCTTCCGGGGTATTCCGACCGTAGCCTCTGTAGATGACATCAGTTGACATGTGTTTGTGAGGTAACAGTTTTTTGACCAATTGTCTTACTAGTTCCCATATGCTTTTTGTTTTTCCGCATGTGAGAATCATATGCCAGGCATCACCTCTCTCCGGGCACCATGGACATTGATCTGTGTCTCTTATACCGACATGTCTGAGATAGACTGGATCTGCAAGTCGATTCTTTGCAAAACGCTGGGCTATCACGGCGTCATGTCCCAAGGTTGGTCTAGCAAAATAAGAACTCCATTGTACTCCATCATTCCAGCTGCCCTGTGTTGTATTTTTTTCACTAAAAAATATTGTCGTGAGAGCTTTCTGAACAAGATTATTTTTATTATTTTCCTGCTTGATCGTTTTGTCATCGGATTTCAACAAAATCGTCATTGGGTTGTATTGATTGAAAACCGGAGCAAAATCTAGAAAATTTAAAGTAAAGTTGTCCACAATTATATTATAATGGTTTACTAGTTCCGTCATAGTGTTTGTCAGTTGTTTTAGCTCGTTGCCTGTTAACCACTCGTTATTTTGAAAAAAAATCCACAATGATTCTAAATCTTAGAGAACACCATCTTGAGTTAAATAGGGGTGGAAGAAGTTTTGTGTCGGGAGTTGGAATAATGCTAAGGTAGTTTTTAGACATCGGAAATGTAGCTGGTTTTAAATCAGTTGTGGTCCAGATGCTCAGTAAAGAATCCATGAATAATGAATTTATTCCATTTGTGTTATGAAGATCTTTAAAAAATAGTAACTGCCATGATATATGTGCCTATTTCCTCTTCTCAAATTATCTCGCACTAATAATACACACTTGTTATTAGGCTTGTTAATTATTTTATGCCCTAGCCACAGTATAAAAAAACAAATTTGGATGGCAAGTGAACCAATCCAAGCCCTCCACTGTCTGGAGGAGTGCAAAGGTGTAGTTGGGATATCCAGTGTTTTCCGTTTCATACATATGCCACCAGTTGCTTTTGTAAATCATCAACTTGATGTTTGTTAAACGGCAACACTTGCATGTGATACCAGAACGTTGGTGCGATTAAACGGTTGATTACAATTTTCTTGCCAACCAAGGATAAGATTGGGTGTGGTAAAAAATATTGTAATATTGTGCTGCATATTGTAAGCAAAACCCAGACTATGTTGATGAATTTTATATTTCCCTAATAATGCAAAACCCAGACTATGTTGATAAATTTTATATTTCCCTAATAATGATGTATTTTCTTTTGCCGAAGTTTTTTTAACTGGCAGTGCTGTAATCCATAAAAGATTATTCGGGAAACGCGCTGTTCCTACTTGTCATGGCCAACCTTGAGTATACATTTTAAATAGGTATTTATACTGTGTTTCACATAGAGTTTAAAAATTTTCTAAATTGACCTTATATACCTATCAATGTTTTCTTTAAGCGGTAATTATACGTATTGGAGTCGCCAATAATCAACATCAGTAGGTACCGCATTTAAAGAAAAAAATTGACAACGCAGATATGAGAGATTAAAATGAATTGGGAAGAAATATATGTAATGTAATAACATATATATATATATATATATATATATATATATATATATATATATATATATATATATATATATATATATATATATATATATATATATATATATAGTACAACCTCCTTAAACCTAATTAATAATTGCACTAGGTAATCCGGATTATCGAAATATTCGGATTCTCGAAAAATGACAAAAAATATCCATCTCCCTAATTACATATATACAAATTTAGACATTCCCCGAAATGTTTTTTAAAAAGTTCAAGAAAATTTCTTTATTTTCAGATAAAAAATTAAAGACTGTATCATATTTTATTAAAATTATACATCACTATATAACATAAAAAGTCTGGACGCAGCAAGTGCGTTATGGTAGTGCATTTTCATAAAAATATTTTTAATAGCAAATATGTTTTTTTAAGAAAGCAGGCATCAAATTGGGTTACTAGTATAACCTATATAGTAGAAACAATGTGCCATGTTTCAAAAAAATAACTTTATTGTTAGAAAATGTACAAAAATTTCCGGAAGTAAACTTAAAGTGTCCCCAAAAAAACTGGTTTCTTGGTCAACCTTATAGGTTAATAGCAAATTGAGCTATTCAAACTGGAAGCATTTAATGTAAATTCGCTACCATAACGCACTTGCTGCGTTCCGAATTTCTTTTCTTACAAATATGTATATATAAGATGCCAAGCGTACTCCTTGTAAATTCCTGATTTGAGTCTTGCGAGGTAGGAATATTTATAATTGACTGACATTCGTTCGCCCTTGTGGTAAGATATGAAGGAGTTATAGATTGTACTTTTTTCCACAAGAAGGTAATTTGATAAATTGGCTTCCGGGGTATTCCGACCGTAGCCTCTGTAGATGACATCAGTTGACATGTGTTTGTGAGGTAACAGTTTTTTGACCAATTGTCTTACTAGTTCCCATATGCTTTTTGTTTTTCCGCATGTGAGAATCATATGCCAGGCATCACCTCTCTCCGGGCACCATGGACATTGATCTGTGTCTCTTATACCGACATGTCTGAGATAGACTGGATCTGCAAGTCGATTCTTTGCAAAACGCTGGGCTATCACGGCGTCATGTCCCAAGGTTGGTCTAGCAAAATAAGAACTCCATTGTACTCCATCATTCCAGCTGCCCTGTGTTGTATTTTTTTCACTAAAAAATATTGTCGTGAGAGCTTTCTGAACAAGATTATTTTTATTATTTTCCTGCTTGATCGTTTTGTCATCGGATTTCAACAAAATCGTCATTGGGTTGTATTGATTGAAAACCGGAGCAAAATCTAGAAAATTTAAAGTAAAGTTGTCCACAATTATATTATAATGGTTTACTAGTTCCGTCATAGTGTTTGTCAGTTGTTTTAGCTCGTTGCCTGTTAACCACTCGTTATTTTGAAAAAAAATCCACAACGATTCTAAATCTTAGAGAACACCATCTTGAGTTAAATAGGGGTGGAAGAAGTTTTGTGTCGGGAGTTGGAATAATGCTAAGGTAGTTTTTAGACATCGGAAATGTAGCTGGTTTTAAATCAGTTGTGGTCCAGATGCTCAGTAAAGAATCCATGAATAATGAATTTATTCCATTTGTGTTATGAAGATCTTTAAAAAATAGTAACTGCCATGATATATGTGCCTATTTCCTCTTCTCAAATTATCTCGCACTAATAATACACACTTGTTATTAGGCTTGTTAATTATTTTATGCCCTAGCCACAGTATAAAAAAAACAAATTTGGATGGCAAGTGAACCAATCCAAGCCCTCCACTGTCTGGAGGAGTGCAAAGGTGTAGTTGGGATATCCAGTGTTTTCCGTTTCATACATATGCCACCAGTTGCTTTTGTAAATCATCAACTTGATGTTTGTTAAACGGCAACACTTGCATGTGATACCAGAACGTTGGTGCGATTAAACGGTTGATTACAATTTTCTTGCCAACCAAGGATAAGATTGGGTGTGGTAAAAAATATTGTAATATTGTGCTGCATATTGTAAGCAAAACCCAGACTATGTTGATGAATTTTATATTTCCCTAATAATGCAAAACCCAGACTATGTTGATAAATTTTATATTTCCCTAATAATGATGTATTTTCTTTTGCCGAAGTTTTTTTAACTGGCAGTGCTGTAATCCATAAAAGATTATTCGGGAAACGCGCTGTTCCTACTTGTCATGGCCAACCTTGAGTATACATTTTAAATAGGTATTTATACTGTGTTTCACATAGAGTTTAAAAATTTTCT